>LUGF01000390.1:137691-149612 GCA_001625245.1 Calycopis cecrops
CATCAGTAGGTACAACCTACTTGTCGATTTGCGTTTTTTCTCTACATTTTTTCAATTTTCAATATGTAAAAAGTGAGAGCAATAGGTATATATACAATAAAGTATCGTCGCCGCGTCTGTTGGTATAAACTCAAAATCCTACCAAAAGGATTTCCACCAATAGATAGAGATACCCGGGAAAGGTTTTAACATGCCTGTAGAACCTAAGTTCTAGAACCTAAGTAAGTCTAAAATATTTGAAATATGATGATGATGATGGTAATTGATGATAATTAGTATGAGACTCGCATAAATCAAGCCATGCGTGAGCACTCATGAAAGACGGTGTCTTATCGCCTTGGTATATTACCTACCTACATGTAACAACTAACAATAATGCATGACGGAAAACATAGGTACCGACATACTACCTACATCTCTATATTTTAGTCTTTAGTCAGGTTTAGGAATAATACCAATGTTGGTACATTTTTCTAAGTCAATGGGATGAACGTACCTAATACCTACCTAGGTACCTAGGTACATTCCATTATACTAATGGATTTTAATTATAAAATTTGCGCATAAACGGATGTATTCTTGATGGTGTTGATTTTGTAGATTTCCGTGTTTCATGGTATTGGCGACTACAGTGTTCGACATGAATTTCAGCTTGATCCGGACACACGTTCCCGAAGAAGTCTTGTCAAATATACGGACGGACATAGGGACAGACAGACTGAAAAATAAGTGACCCCATCTGATTTCCGTTTTAGCATTTTATCAAAAAAATTGTTTTCTCACCTCCCGGCTCCCGTAAGAAGCGCCCTACTCGGTGTTGTGATGACGGCAGTTTAAAAAAAAAGTCAAACGTAGAACCGTTTCTTATGTAGGAAACTTAGAAAGTGAATCTTTAATTTTGTGACTCAAAATGCAAAAGAGCTTTTCCACGCCCATTAATTAAGTGATCAATTTCTAACTCTACCTATAGATAGAGTAATTCTATCTATAGAGAAGAGATCGTGTAATAGTATACTGTGAGATAGGTAGACCTAACTACCTAAGTTCTCGCTATAGTACCTATGTAGGCACCTGTAACCCACTTATTAATATGAAAGTGAAAATTCCATCTCGTCAGATGTACAAGTGCGTACTCCTGCCGAGGTAGTTGCGCGCAACTGTGATTACGAAACCGCACACAAAGTCAGGCATAAAATGACAAACCAAACAATCTTAACTGCTGTTAACAAAATTAACAAACATAAAATATCAATTACAACGCCTATCTACATACATACCCATAACACAGCCGCCCCCCCTTCCCTCCCCTCCCACTCCCACTACCTCTTAGCTATATTTTCTCCGCTAGTCGCACGCTGCCCGAGCGCAACCGACCGAATGGGAAAAGATACGGTGTAAAATTTGTGAACATTTAATCTCGGTTCTATTTCTACAGCACAAGGTTTAATATCCGACGGCCCGATTCAGAGATGCATCAGCACGCTTCAAATAGATGGCGACATGGAAAAAGGAAAGCGTTTGAAATGGAGCGCGGCGATTGGTGGATACGCACCAATGGCGGCGGGAGGCGGGGCGGGCTGCGCGCGCGCACGGCGTCGCGGCGCGAGCGCACATGTCACCCTCGCGCCGCTCGCGACACACGTCTGCGGGGCCGTAGTCGAAGTAGTCGGAATAGGGTATGTGAGTGTTGTGCAATGATGCTTGGTGGTATGGACGGCAAGGAATATGGCGCGCTGCACGCGGCCGCCGCAGCCGCGGGGTACGCGATGGAGGCTGGTGAGTCCCATCACAAACTCTTCTCCAATAAGTTTAGTCGAAGCGACACGTTCATTAGATACTTGCGATATGAAATAAAAACTGTTATTGGGATATTTCAATTTAAAATGACAGCGCAGAGCCATCGGGATGTGTCGGACTGCTGTCCTGGAATCTTTATAGAGATTGGACACCGTAGCCAAAATTAGGACACAGGGAGCATTATTATAATGACGTGACGCCTGAAACGCCTTTTTGGCATTGCAGAATACTGGAAAACTTTAACCCAGTACCTAGTGTTATGCCATTTAGAAATTATCTGGGTGGCTTGAATTACTTCTGCTTCGTCTAAGTACCTAGGAGCTATAGTTTTGCATGTCCGTGTGTCCGTCAGTAGGTACCCCACTACGCTATCATTATATATTAACTAAGAACTTTTTCTCCTCGCATTAGTGTATACAGATATGACAGCATCTGCGGCCGACCCATTTAAATATTCCTCATAAGCCATGTACCTAGTCAATTTAATGTCTCTCACTTACTTACTTCTTAAATTTCGATAATTGTAAAACTAACGTTTAGAAACCCCCTTAGTAGAATGAAATACTTCTAGCACATTTTGAAGATATAATTTTTTTCATGTTTCAAAATATACCTAAGTAGGTACATAAATAGTTACAACATTGAATTATATTCCTTCGCTTTGTACTAAAACGAAACCAAGTGATAAAATTACTCATTGCTCACTATCTAGGTACATCGTAGTACCTATAGAAAATGAGAGAAAGGCAAGCAACTTATTTCATACCCATGTATTCTTGAAGCTTAAAACTGCATGTGAAATTACTTAACTAAAGAGCGAGGCCAGAAACCAAATCGAATTGAAACATAAATTCAGTCACCGTCCCTCAATATCGCATTAACCCATTTTATTAATTAACAAAATACAGGGCGATATGGATTATTTTTTTAACTAGGTCGTAATATAATATGGAAGTTATATTTATTTTACTTTTATTCAGATTTAGTTTTTACAATTTCTATGATGCCTACTATCTTCATGAAATGTCCGTTACATTCGTCGTCGTACAACGTCTAAGATGGCAACTGGCAAGAGAACAACGGGAAGAGAACAAGCCGCGTTTCGATCGATTCAGTCGTCCGAAAGCTATTCCACATAAACCTACCCAAACGTAAATATACATACACTAGTACGATGTAAAATGGTCGAAATACGACATTAAAATGTGGAAGATCTGGTGAAAAGCAGAATTTCAAAAATCGTTTCGAGTCCAAGAACAAGAATCCACAAAAATGTAAGCTTAATTAATTATTGTCACCATCGGTGCGCGGCGCGCGGCGACAAGTTCGGGTGGTAGAGCCTAAGCATTTCATATTGGTTAATTCATATCAAAGCATAGCATCGTATGTTGAGCACACTGCACACACACTGACTACAAGTGGCCGTTAGTGGGCAAGTTAGTAGGCAGAGCCCGCTACAGCCGACGTCCTACGACGACGCTACAACTTACATGTTCTAGTAAGTGAGTAGGCTCGGAGACCCTATACGATTGTATGTATTGTAGATGTATGGCTCTATAAGAAAGAATATGTACCATAATGCAAAATTATGATAAAAAGGTTCCGTTATTATCAACAATGGTACGCTGCATGCAGCAAGATTTTGTTGTGGTAGAAAAATCCTATTGTGCCTTAGAGTAGCTACAGAATAAAACTACTTCTACTACTATAAACTACACGTGAAGATACGTAAAGTTCGTATATTTACGTATTAGATATTACTTTGTATCATGTATGGAAGTATCTTTTGCAATACCTATTTCATCACAGGCGTCAAACATAAATGATAGTGTCTCTTGATTGCGATGTCCTAATAGGTCTTATGCTACCTATGATTTTTTGTGCACTTTAAGAGACTTCAAACCCAAGTTTTGGCCTGCTACTTCTTGAGAAAAGGATCTGGACATAGGAGCAGGCAGACATATTGCCAACAAGGTGACTCATTAAGGGTTCTGCTTTTCCTCTTGTGGTACGAAAAAATAGTGAGCTTCATATATACGCGTCTCCACTTTTGCAAATAATTGTTGCAATTGTGAAATGTGACACAAGTGCTTATTGTAGCCCCGTCGCCCGCTTCACAGTAAGCGGCAACCTGAATGAAGTCCACTTCCTATTCTTACGGTTGCGAGCCTAAAAAGGAAGATGCGACCTTCATAGGATCACTTTATCTG
Organism: Calycopis cecrops; assembly: GCA_001625245.1. Classification (NCBI taxonomy): domain Eukaryota; kingdom Metazoa; phylum Arthropoda; class Insecta; order Lepidoptera; family Lycaenidae; genus Calycopis; species Calycopis cecrops. The sequence continues at coordinate 141,699 of LUGF01000390.1, forward strand.
AAGTCTGCCTGTCTGTCCGTGGGACAGGCAACGTCTTTTCTTCAGAATCGCGTGGCAGGATCACCGAAACGAATTGAACTCACGCAGCTGAACATTATGTGGAATAGTTACTGAGGTCTACAATATCTTGAAGCAAAAAAACAAAGTTTTAATGAAAAAAACCAGATCGATTTCAAAACCAACACCACCCTGAAAAGTTCAAAAGTTAAAATAAAACTAATCTACTTCTAAATATAATGTTTAAAAATCGGCCAAGTGCGAGTTCGACTCGCGCAAGTAGATTTCCGTACCATTATCTATAAAAACAACTTGGTTTTTCATAGCGTTTGTATAAACGACAAAGGTGTATTTTTGTGTTTTTTGAAAATGTTAATTTTCTTAAAAACTAATTATGATATATAACCAATTTTCGTTGAAAGTTTCCATTGAGGTTTACATCATATATATATTTTTAGATTTCTTTTTAGATTAAATCTATAAAATAGGGGCGGGGGGTACTCATTTTTCCACTTTCGAAGCGTCTATCTTTCAAACAATTGACAACCTTAATTTCGTTTAAGACCTTCTCATAGACACTCATCTCATACAGGCTGGATGAAAAAAAATCATTCAGTTCAATGTATGGGGTGCGCCCCTTTTACTTTTTAATTTACCTATTTATTTTTATTAAAAATTCGAATAGCGTTTCAGACAGACAGACATGACGAATCTATAAGGGTTCCGTTTTTTGCCATTTGGCTACGGAACCCTAGGCTTCAACTTACAAGCATATTGTCATTTGCCAATGAGGTCGGATTTTAGAAGTAGATGGTTCGATTTTGTTATTAAAATTTAATTTACCTATATTTTTAATGCCGTTGTAATAGTTTTGTTGCGATGATAACCAAATGCTGTCCAATTAGAATTAGGAATTGGTGAATTAAGTGTAAGACTGGCTAAAATATCTATTAGATTGCCATGCGGCAAATATCCACTGAGAAAAGTTTTCAAAACAATCAACTGACAGTTTAAATATGCCACGTCCCAACAACTAACTCCTGCCCGTTGAAGATGAACACGTCGTGAAATTGTAACACGCCTCTCACAGAAGAACTGAACCTGTCGACTATAATATTATGAACGGATTATTTCGTTAATTTTTTTCTCTGTATATTTGTGTGTAGAGCAGTGATTCTCAACCTCTGTGCCGCGGCACTTTTGTGTGCCGCCAAATTTCAAAAGTGTGCCGCCAAATTTTGCAAATACACCTATATTAATGTTAATATTATGAAATTATATCATTTAAAACGAAAAATATTTAAAAAGTTATTATTGTAGTATTTCGTATATGTCATAAACTATTTATGCAGTGTATTGTAGTAAGTAATTAATGTTTATCTTTTTCCTTGTGTGCCGCCAAATTTTAAAATCGTTAAATATGTGCCGCAACAAAAAAAGGTTGAGAATCACTGGTGTAGAGGTTTGGCCACCTACTAAAGAACAAATACATAGGCTTTTTAGTTTAAAAAAGTAGTCGTTTTCCTAGGAAAGCCAATGTACAATTCACCTTGTATTTCAACAGCCCTATTATTCAAAGTTTTAATTCCTGAAATATTATAATTCAGTTGTTAGGTTTCACTTGCATCGGCAGTAGCGAGGTGGTATCATGGTAGGTCCTAGCAGCCTTCTGTTCCTTGAGTAATGGGCGAATTTCAAATTGGATGAGTAGCTTCAGAAGTTAACGCTTGTATACTATCAAACAACTTTTTCAAATTTGTAGTAGGTATTACTACACAAGTAGATGAGTGTAGGCCATGGTAGGTACGGAGCAAGAACCCCATGGCTACTACCGGCTCCCGGACCGCGTCACGCGCAATTGAACAGGAGGCTTCAACGAAGCTGTGACGTCACACCTTGTGTACTGTGACGCCATTAAGCGACCGAAGTACCCAGACAGGTGGGAGCGATTTCGATGCAATTCAGCAATGGCAGCAGCTACCACTCCCATCTCTGGCGCCAGCCCACTCGCCGACGTTTGTTATACAGAAGAAGTTCCACACGGAGCGAGCGTCCTCGCGAGGGAGATGCTGAGGCTGCCGCGAGCGTGCGGCCGGGGCCCGGGCCACCGACAGCTGCCTGCTCGCTCTGTGTGGACGCGTCTAATGGTGTTACTGTGTAGGACACACAACGATTTACAAATATTTTTTGCGGCAACAACGTGGTTGAGTCAGTAGTGACGTGCGGATTATCGGGCGTCGATAACCCGCGACCCCGCGCCGATAACCGGTGCAGCGCTGCGCCGCGACGAGGGGCAGGTTGAGAGGTACAGCGCACTCCGCGACTACACTCATAACTTTCAGGGTGAGGTCACGTCCGACGTAACTGAGGAGGCACCTCTCGCTGGCGTGGTGCAGTGCCAGGTGCTGCTGGTGGTGAGACCGTGCAGTGCCAGGTGCTGCGGGTGGTGCGACCGGGCAGTGCCAGGTGCTGCGGGTGGTGCGACCGTGCAGTGCCAGGTGCTGCGGGTGGTGCGACCGTGCAGTGCCAGGTGCTGCGGGTGGTGCGACCGTGCAGTGCCAGGTGCTGCGGGTGGTGCGCTTGTAGAAGAGAGGAGGAGGGCAACATGTTTGCATAACAATATGTTTATGGGCGTCGGTAATCAATCAAAAATGACACTTAGGTTATTTAAGTGCAGTTCCATTTTTGCAATAAGGGGCCTCGGCGGAGACACGTCCAGAGCTCAGGTATAAGAGGTTTCCTTATAACGGACCCCGAACTAATGCTACGATATAACGAGCTCAAAATTTCACAGTACCACCACTTACAGTTTAAATGGTTAAAGGATGTAGGCTAATAGTAATAAGCATTTAACTTGTCAAACAGGGTCCAGGTAGTATCTGCATCCGGGGCTCTGCAAGACCTAGGACAGCCTAATGCCATTGAGGGGTATCAACATTGCTGGGCATGTCCAATACTTGCATTACTTGCAGCTGCCTCACCGATTCTTCCAGCATTGTATAAATTCAGCTACAATGTATAATGCAGCCAGGACGTACATCAACTTACTAATAAAGCTGATGATGATGATAACAGTGAGGGCCATTAAATGTATCGATAGCCGAGCCGCGTGAACATCGATAAATCTGCGTTATATTTTGTTCGACTATCAAAAGGTTATCGGGAACGTCACCGCACGTGCCGGCGCCTAATTACCAAACTGCAAACTTTGTAAAGCTATTAGTTATTAGTAGATATCCATATCAATACACTGTGTTAATTAGAATCAAACATAATATTATGATAATATAGAAGCCAGGCGGCCGGCGGGCCAACTAGATGTTGTGTATTGCGACAGGCGGCAGAAGTAACCCGTGTTCCGAACTGTGGCGAGATTTGAAAAGCCTAATTATGACTGGCTTATCCGGCCGGGAGTAGTTTAACTCTTAACATATCCCTTGCAGTTGCTTAATGTTTTGCTCGTTTTATTATACATTCTAATCCTAACCGGTACAATGTTACTGTCGGAATTGATGAAAGTTGAAGTAGTAGAACTTTCACACATGCAGGTGTAGGTACCTAGGTATGTAGTTTCAGTAAATGCGACATGTTTCATCCGATTGTCGATGGAAAGACTGTCTTTGCCACACAGCTAGGCCTGGCAAGGCCATTAGTCGTCTATCTACATGCAGGCTTTTTAACTTTTTAAATTATTAAATTATTAAAAATGTTAGTTAAATGTTTCAAGTTTATCATTTTAACGGATTAAAAGTCCAGACTATGTCTATATAAACCTACAGTAGCAGTGGTCGTCTCACCGCTCACGTAGCTGAGCAGGCGACGCGCGACGCGACGTATTTGCTGTTTTTATAATCGGCGGTACAGCTGTTTCGCCGTGTCGTCAAACAACTGCGCGATTTGTCCGTCTGTGTGTCTACAAATCGCATTAGCAGCGTGTCGGGTTTTGTTGAGTTTGGCCGGTTTTTTCGACTCGGTACTCTCACAATAAACAGAACAAAGACAGTAAGGCCGAGTAAACATCGCCCGCTACTTGCTGCGACTGTTCAAGTAATGTCTCCGGCGACATCGTGTTGATGTCGTGAGTTTTTTTGTGTTACAATTGTCTTAGCCATGAATTTTCAAAAAATGTTGCCCTTTGTGATTTTCATTTAATCACTACGAGTACATAGTACCTATAAAACAAAGTCGCTTTCCGCCTTCTGAGTGTTTGTATGTTTAGATCTTTAAAATTACGCAACAGACTTCGATGGGGTTAATAAGTAGATGATAGAGTGATTCAAGAGAAAGGTTCATTTGTATAATAATTCCATTTTGAAGTCCCAAATCAACGCCGGTGAAGCTGCGGGCGGAAGCTAGTTTAAAATAAAAAAGGAACAATTGCATCGTACGGGTGGCCATCTTTACGATATCGTTGATCGTACGACGCATATCGTATCAATAAACGTTTTTTATCCGAGTCTTACTGTCACTTCCGACATGGCACCACACCGCGACCGCCTAGTCACCGGCACAGCCGGGGAGCCGAACTTCTTCCACCATCTCTTCATGGAGATTCCGGACTCCCACTAACCTATTAATTATAATATACCTAGGATTATCATTTGAGTAAGTAGTATTCAGCAAAGACATGTCTGACGTAAGCTCGTACATTGAGAATGTTTTCCCTTCAAATTGTATTGCAAATGTAATTATTATGGAGTGAAGTTTATTAATCATTTGACGCAGGTGAAACAGCGTGGCCCGTCCAGTGACTTACATAAGTCGTGTAACTTTTTATGAATGTTAGCTAACAATTGTTTTCATTACGTAATTATAATTTCGCTCTTTCGTATATCAAAAAAATAGAGGATCTATTTGTTCTGCAAGTTCTTACTTCTTACTTAATTTACCGTAAAGGTACGATCTCAAAGAAAATCCTACTAATATTATAAATGCGAAAGTTTGTATATTTGTTTGTTATTCCTTCAGACAAAAAGTGCTGAAGTGAGTAACTTAATACACAGGAGATTTTATTCCGAAATAATATTCCAATTGGATGCCATGTGGTGATTTTCTATTTTCCACTGGATCGTAATTTACGCGGGGCGCAGCTGGTATGGGTATAAACGTATGCACGTTTAAGCGCGTATTAAACTATTCAAGTATGATTTTGTGCTTCAAGACATTACAGACATCAGTATTTGGCATAAATTTCAGCGTAACCCTTTCACAAGATCCTGAGAGAAGGGTCTGGATAGAGGGGCAGAGAACCTCAATAATAGAGCGGGTAACATGTAGGTAGATATTGTAAAAGACATTATCTTATGTTTTTAATTTTAAGATAGATTTAAATAAAGGATTAGAAAAATATAAATTCATATTAGACTTTTTTTAATTTACATGCTTATCATTATATAATTGCGAAAAAATAGTTTTTGATGGGTCATCACAGTATAGAAATACTGTACATTAAGATACAATATTTATCTCAAGATAAAAACATACGTTCAAAGCAACAAGTAAGTTCTTTAATATATAGAGCGAGCCTACAGAATATACCATTTATTTTTCAACACTATTACTGAGATTTATCAGGAATCATAAGTATCTTTTTTGTAAAAGCAATAAAAGTTATGTAAAAATGCTAGTATTTTAGAGGAAACAGCTTCTGATATTGTAGCTCGGGAAGTATCGGGTTTTAGAAAGTCCGTCGAGATTAAAAATAAGCGCCGCGTATAATGCCGGCCCGGGTTTTGGGCGACGCGCGTCTGTTTGCATTTCAAAAGAGCGTGCACAGTAAACGCTACCGAAACCGAAATGTTATCGACAAATAAGTGCACACCACTATTTGCTCTTTGTAATGTCAACGTTGAAAACGTTGACTTCTGGCTCTTCTAGTGATGCGACCCGCTTCCAATTAGTGAAGCCCTCCAGATATTTTATTGTTTTATTTCGTACATACCAAGTACGACTTGGTCTCTCCAAATTGACAAAATATTCCTAGTTGAGATTTATTTTTTGCTTAGTATTACTAGATATACTTTCACTAGAGCTGACTTCGAATGTACTGGCACATACCACAGTGTGTTCTGATGTTACTTGACTGTTAGATTATCCAATATGAAAATATTATAATTGACAAAAAAACGTTGAGGTCGTCTTACGTATACGTCTGACTTTAGTACGTGGTCTTATTAAATTTGAACGCGACTTATGATATCCTAAGGTGTTGCTGTTTACTGGCCTGATGACGCGCCCATATGTGGTGAGCGAAGGCTTGAATATGTTGATGGTAAAAGATAAAGGTACGCCGACACCTACTGCGTCAAAAGGAGAAGATGTTTATATGAACCTCGCTACATACGACGGCTCGACGGGCTCTAACGTAGACGCTGTCGTTGATTTATCTGATAACGTACTGACACTGACTACATTGAAAACTTGTGTTAGTAAATAAACTGCGTCAACAGGCCCTTGCAAATATTTTTCGAGAACCGATGATTAGAAGAGTACATAAGACCTACAGTTATCAACAATCACTGACGGACCACTACCAGCGCTGTCATAAGTTCATAACAAATTGTATAGCAGACAAACAGACTTGGCGCCTCCTTAACAAACTTGCAGTAGTAGTGGTAGGTAGTTGTAAATTGTAACGGTCCAGCCGACGATCACGGTGGATGTAGAAGCAGGTACGCGAGAGTAAACCGATGAGTCACCACGAGTGCAGGAGCGAGGAGCGACGGCGGACGACGCCGGTGTTTGCGCACGCATTAGCCGCGCGCGCTGAGTCAACACCGTAATGGCGACAAACACGCCCGGCTTCGACACCAATTACAAAAAATTAATATCCAGCTCCCACGTTATCCGATAACTACTGTAGCTGCTCCGTGGCGAGCTTGTGGAAGAGGCAGGCATTGAAGAAATAAAATAATTACAACAACACATCTACAGGTTAGGTCAAAGAAATAGAATAAAATAACTGTCTAATTTGAGATCTAATATTTATATTACAGGTTGTTGGGTTTATTGTTTGAAATACTTTACTTTCAATTATTACGAACTGAACAAATATGATACCATCACACGGAATATATTATAGTTTCAGTAGTCAAATCAACAACTATATATTTTATAAGGATTAAATTTTGAAGTATAAAAAATATTGGTGCATTGATTCAAGTACCTGTCGGCTCCCCTGTGGTCACACATTGATGATCGCCATAATGCTGTTGACTGTTGACTCTCCCACACAGCCGCATCATGTATGTAGATGGACTAAAACTCATTCCCAGGGTGAATTCTCGCATTGGTACCTGCACCAATAATCCCTCGCTGCACCTGTTGACAAGCCCCACACTCTACGGCGAGCTCCCTGCAACTTATACAAGAATACAAAGGTCCAACCTAGTTACTTATTAAGCTATTAGGTAGGTACGTCTAGGTAGGACCGTCGCCATCTCCATACACGCGACACGCGGCAGCAGATGGCGCTCTGATCTGTAACTAGCAGCCATAAACTTCTCGTGCTATTTACGATGTGCACAGTTTTTTTTGATCCACTACGAACCTGGTCTGTCGGTGACGTAGGGCTCTTCGGTACAAATCCTTGTATTATACACGCCGCACATTATAAACACGAATCTTTGTCCAAATGATTGTTATTCTTTCACGAAAAAACTTTTGAATGTATTTTAGGATCTACCATCAGCGGAAGAGTGGGGAGAGAGTCCCCTTTGCCAATAACCTACTCTTATCGCCGGAAAAAAAAAGAAAAAACTGGATTACTCTTCGCTTCAACAGCATGTGAGTGACCAGGAAACTTCTATGAAATTAGACGAGACAGGGTAGCTATTATCAGGCGGCGGCAGAACTTCTAAAGAAAGCTGCACCTCTCGTGCAACATTATACATTGTCTGAATTTGTATATCTGTGGCG
>LUGF01000390.1:149633-180197 GCA_001625245.1 Calycopis cecrops
TGCGAGCTGTGCGACGGTCGCCGGTGGCAGTGCCGCGGCCGGCGGTGAGGGCGCGTGCCACGTGCCACGTGCCACGCCGATGTCGATAATTAGTGACACGTGAGTTATGGCGGCCGAATGCCTTCACACCGCTTATAGGGGTTAATAAGGGCAGCTGTCGCGAAATGACATTCCCAATATATTTTAAACGACACTCCTGTCAAAACATGCCATTACTCATGACAAACAGAATATTTTGGGGGAAAGTCGATATGTCACGTCACTACCGACATTAAAATGTTTTCTAATTGTGGTCATTTAATTTTTACTTGGAATAAACCATTTTACTAAAGGTGTACTCGAAAAAATAGAAGAACAGAAATAATAAAAAAGTCATTTGAATATCATAAGAAATTACAGACTGAACATCAACGATTATAATTATAGTTAACATTAGGATATCGATATCAAACCGGCCTATGGCGTTATAAGTAAGTTGACAAGGTGAATAATTGTTCTCAGCCAATTAACATGATGTTGTATGTAGATATTACGGTATCAGGAAGTGAATGAGTTCACTAATGTTTGGTGACTAATCTGTGATAACTAATGTTACAGTCTTTTATCAGTATCTTATATCACAGTATCTTATGTGTTAATCCCAAATACTCTCTATGTGTGTACCAAATTTCATGAAAATCGGTTCAGCAGTTTTTGCATGAAGGTGTAACAAACAAACAAACATGCAAACTTTCGCATTTATAATATTAGTAGGATTTATGAATGTTGAAATGAAAATTAGCGAATACTGTAATAGTCACAAAATAAGTTTTTCTATATCACAATAGCGTAGAGTTTGTTGTGTGAGAGTAAACACAGTCGGCCGCAGCCCCGAGGCCACACAGAGCGACAGGCCGCCGGTCGCCGGCCGCCGACAAACGGCCCGCTACACAAACAGCTACCGTCCTGAGCACAGCCACTCGCCGCTCGCCACTCGCCACTCGCCACTCGTCACCAGACCCTATAAGTAATCTTTACTTTGTTTTTGTCCACACAAACTAATGAGCCGTTCTCAATATCGATATACTGAATAATACTGCGGTTGATCACTAATCACCTGCAAGTTTAAGCTTTTACTTCATATTACTTATCTTCTCTTGATAAGAATGGAACGGCGGTTGTCCGTCTCTTTGAAAAGTGAGAAAAAAACACCAAGCCGTTCTTAGTTTATGGTAAAGGATTTATGAGAAGATTTTATGAGAGGGATCTGGAAATATGCCTTAATTTCCTAAAATTTTCACTTAGTGACACTTTTGGTACAAAGCCTTGCAGGTCAGAATTAGATAGGCAAATTTTATCGCGCTTTATTACTGACATTAGTTATATGCTCTTAGAAGGAGACAGCACGGTCAATAGTTTAGTTACTCCTAGACGCTTCAAATAGTTTAATCGAGCAATTCCTGTGCCGTAGAGAGTTACGGGAGCCATGAAGCGTCTGGGATTGTTATGCATAGTGCCACCGACGCGACGGCTGCGACGAAACATAGCATTATTCTTTTCGGAGTTGACTCGTCTCGACTCGAATAAACCAGTCACCAAGCGCAGATTCTGCTCACTGGAGATGAACGTGGGACTTTCTGACTGACCTTAGACACGTGTATAGAGTGGTATCGTCTGCGAACATCGCCAGCTCTACCCAGGAATGTAGTGGGATATCGCTCGTGTAAACGTTATACAAGGTTGGGGATAGTACAGAGCCCTGAGAGACTCCAGCTTCGAGGAGGCGCTAGGAGGACAGTGTGCCCTCTACTCGGTATCTGAAGTGCTGGTCAGATATATACCTAGTTCTTAATTTTAAGTACTAATCTTTCAGACATCTCTAGACGATATAGATTACTATTTAGGTCTTCCTGATTTTATCAAAAGCTTTTGCTGCGACGAAGAAGACGGCGCAGGCTGGGTGTCGACGTTTCCGGCTTAAACCACTAAGTACATACTCCGTGAGGCGGTGTGTAACGAACATAGATTCCTTCCATACATCAGGGAACGTATATCGTTCCAGAAGGACGCTGAATATGCACATCGTTGAAATTACCAAATAGGTGTGTGAACTATTCACTCCCCAGCCTTCTGCAAGTGCACAAGTGTCCGCACAAAGTGCAACATCTATTGCGGGAGGTAATGCTGTTAAGCCGAGCCTTTTTAAATGTTGCCTACCTTTTTTTGGAAGAAATCACTTACAAGTCAGGAATTATTAGCTAGCCCAATCTATATTTTAAATAAGATAAACGGCCTTCGTCCCAATAAGACCATTATACCAACCCAACCCAGTCCCAATAAGAGCAATAAGTTGCCATACATATTTATAAAGCTTGGTGATAATTGCGCAAATAAAGATACTTTCAGCCTTGCTATTTGCTTCAACATGACAAATCGAAACGTTTGTAATTCGTAATAAATTACAAAGCGTAAACTGAAAATGATTTACGTGCTGAAACTCGAGAGAGACTGCAGTGACGCAGACCGCTGTCGCGTCGCTGCCACCACCTACTAACACAACACTTACTAACATACAAATATTGAGACTATACATATATATATATATAAAAATTATAACTTAGCTACTAATTATTTCATAATTATTTTACAATTTGTATTCGCTAAATTGAAGGAGTGAGTAATACGCCCAAATCATTGAAATGAAATGAAAATGTTTTTATTCTAAAAAGAATTATACAATTTATTATTTTTGGAAGTAAAGTCGTTTTGAAATAGGCGTAGTGCCCCTGCACGAGCCCGTGTCGCTTGTCCTGCGCTCGCCGTTCTGTAAAACGACGAGCATTTGCGTAATTATTTGGCACTTGTACCTACTCGTAAACACCTAATATAATATTACTGAGTTACTTTTCTTGCCATGAGTCAAATTAACGGGATATTGAAGTAGCGCTACTACTATTTCTACCATCCCCAAGAGGCACAGGCTCGGATATATAGTAGTAACTAGTACAGCCTGCTGAACACCCATTATCGGGCACGCTATAATAAAAGGAGGTTACCTATTAGGTAAGTAACATTCAACCAACATTTATCTATGACGTATGCCGAGTGCCGACATCCTTTTCAGTGCTCCTCACATTGCATCACTGTGCATGAATATGCAAAAAAATATACTTAAATTGTTTTTAATCTTATTTTTTAGATATTTTTCTTTTCTTTTTTTTTGTGTCTCATGTACCTATTGTTTATTTATGTTTTATCAGTATGTGGAGCATTGAATAAACTTGTTTCTATTTCTATTTCTATGTTATATCAAGTCAACTAATTAGTTCCTACTTAAGGAATCTTCTATCTCGTAGACAGTCCAATTGTTTCCTTCCCGTGCAGTATTTCTGAATCTATTTATACTGACTACTAGTAGGTACTGGTAAGAGTATTTTAGTGCAAGAATACAATAATTAATAGAGAAACGTGACTTTAGAGCACTTAAAACTTGACAGACTTGTTTTGTCATAATTAGAAAACATGTTGCGTATGTACTTGTAATTATACTTGAAATATGAAAAATTAAATTCCCATAGAAGTCGATCAGCTGACTAGATTAACTCAATTCCATGGGCAGGGTAAACCATTGCCGGCTCTATACTCCCCTCCCGTTAAACATATCTATATATTCCAGGTAGGCACCTATTGTTCTATTCTACAGGTACACTGATCTAGTAGCTGCAATGTAAACTTTGCAATGTTATATTATATTTACTTGAGATTACTAAGTTATTTATGCAGTAGGAGTATTTAGAAAACTGAATCGAAATTGAAAAATATTTTAGGTTTTCCATGTTATTTATACACACTAAAAAAAGGAGCCTACAACCATTAGTGATAATGTCGGCTTCTAATGGTAAAAGAATTTTTCAGATCGGTCCAATAGGTTCGGCGCCTATTCTTAACAAACAAACAAACAAATCTTTCCTCTTTATAGGATAGATTTGATTGATTGATTGATTGAGATGATAGATTTGTAATAAACTAAAATAGATGATCCGCTATATTACATACTTTCTAAAAAAATATATAGTCGAATCGAGTACCATTTTGAAGAATAAAAAATCTCATCCCCTTTTTAAGAATGGCGCGATTTATGGCCCAGTTGAAAATTAGGTATATAGAGAAGATGTGATGTGAAGAGAACATATTTTAATATAACTTACTTACGTTTTCGGCGCTACAACCCTTTGTCGATCTTAGCCACCTCCACTTAAAGCTTTTGTCTACATATGAGTGCCACTAGCTTCGGAACTCGGCTTTCCTTCTCCTGCTGGTAAATCGTTCCATGGCCTTTATGTCTTTCTCGACGCGGTCGATCCACTTGCTTTTCGGCCTCCTGCATGGTCTTTTTTCTGCGGCTTCCCATAGATCATTATTTGAGGGGCGCTGTGATCACGCATCCTTTCTCCGTGACTTGTATTCGACTACCGCGTCCCGTTTAATTAGTTTCAAGTTCAAGGTCCACTCTGGGTCGCCCGTGAGAGTGGCCGTCCTTCACTGGGCCCAGCACATCCGTCAGCATCTTTCTTTCAAACACCGCTAGTTTTCCTATTCGCGAGTCGTTAAAGCCCATGTGTCGCATCCTTTATAGTTACGGGTCAAATTATGGCCTTGTTGTCGCTCTACGGGGGAGGCCTATGTTCAGCACTCGGCCTCCTCCGGCTGAGGAAGAAGATGATCACGGTGATGACACGAACTGCCTCGATGTGGTACTGAGATGTTATGAGGAAAGAAGTTTCTGTACCGAGTAAAAGCATCAATTTCCGGACTAAATACCTACTTGCATTTACTTCTTCATTATTTTTGTTTTGGTCAGACAGAATTGATGAATGATGAATTGGTACTTGAAGCTGCTGAAGCCCTCAATTCTCTCATCTACCCTAATGTCCCGGGCAGGTCTGGATCGACGTATAAGCTGGTAAGGTATTGCTACCTTCCAATTTAATTGTTATTCACAGTCATACTGTATTCGAATGGATTTTTTTATAATTGAGATCTAATTTCGATCCCCGGGCGATCACAAGTGTTAATAAAATCATTAGTAAAATTTCTGCTGATACACAATACAAAAAGTTTATTGTTCATAACCGGGCCTCACAGCCGACATTCATATAAACAATACAAAATCTATAAAATACAAGACTAAAAAGTCCTAAAGCCCTCATCGGCAAATTTAAATCGTCACTAATTGGCTTTAGAGAGAGACAAGACGACACGTCTCCTGATACTCCAGACAGGGACGGACGACCGAGTGGCGGGAAGTATCATTCGAAGTGTTTAATTTATGGTCCCGTTTGACGTCGCGCTGTTGACAGTTACCCGTGTTTTCGCCGAATGTAATCCATTAATTCGAGAGGCAGTAATTTTGAAACCGCTGAAAATATATCGTTTTTCCCGCGTTTGAAATGTCCACAACAAAGCGGCCAATCGTTCGTTAAAATTGTTGGCGGCCATCAAAAACGAATTTCAAAATGAAACGCCACGGAATTTCTTTCAAGTATAATAACTGGCGTGGATCTGAGCAGTGCGTCCTTATGTAATTAATATTTCTGGCAATCTTTCCAACGTTTCGAGTTTCTGATGAATAAAGTTATTAGCGAATGCTGCTGTACTACAGTAGCCAAAACCGCATTAAGACCACTGTGACACTTTCCCCATTGTGGTGTGGTGGACAACTCATGACTCACACGTCAGTTTGTCCATTCGTACCGCTCGATGGCGGGCTTCTGCCTCCTCCGTATGTCTCATATTTGATGCAGCACCTGTTCCAAGAACCGATGGAGCCGAGCTGCGGTCGCGCACGTGTACGTCACGTGACCCTTCTGCAGCCGTGCAGATCAAAGCGCCGCCGCGGGGGCCTACTAGTGCTAATTATCGCTCGCTCTCTGTGATTCTGTCCCAACGTTATATTTGCACGTTTTTTGCACTGGCCGTTACTTTGGTTGCAGTCCAGAGGTTATCAGTATTTTTACCGATAAAGTGGAACACCGGATGACCGATTTCACGATTATAATCGAATAATCCTTTAAACAATTAAAATTTAGACTAAACAGTTTAATTATTTCATTTAGGAAATTCAAACCTAGATTATAAGAAAAACCGAATTACTTTAAGACTTGAATTAACTTGAATGCTACTTGAATTAATTGGTTCAACTAAATTGTTGAGTAGGTGATGACAATGTTGAAGAATAATTGTTGAGGCGGCTCCGATACACGACTGGAGAACTCGGTGCGGCGCGGGACTCGCACAAGCAGGGACCCTACACCACCTACACTTGCTGTAACTTGGAAGTTGGAGTACGTTACGAGGACGTATTACGTATAACTGTAACGTAGATTACGTTGTAGGCCCCGCTATAGCAGCGGTGGCCCACAGCAATTGCTACTTTTATCAGGTGGTTAATCAGGTACTGAATTAACTCCTTATTAAAGACCATGATTTTAAAGTAGAAGCTGCGCAAGAGACCCAAGCGTAGTGGCGTGGAACGTTACTCGGAGCGCGAATGTTTCACTCGCCCGTCGCCTTCCTCCTCGTAGTTTTTCAAACCTCCAGACCCAAATATCGATTCTCATGAGTAAATTCCAGAAAATTTTGTGACATCAGGAGCTTGTTTCAGCTGACTTTACTTTGGTCGATATAGAATATACAGCTATAATTATAGAAGATTTTATTAGCAAACTTAGGTACGTAGAGTTAATAACGACACTCGCGGCGCGCGACGTATAAATGTCGTTAATTTGTCAGAGATAGAATAACAAGTTGAAATATGTGTCTCAAATAAAACGTGGTTTAAGTTAAACGACATACAACGCGATTAGCTGACAGATAAATCAGCCAGCAGCGGCCGCAGCAATTAGTCGTCACTCCTACAAATGCTCGAGTAATGTCTGCGCCGCGCGCCCGCACCGCGCCCGCTTCTCGCGCCGCACCGCGCACGCACTGCTCCGCAAATAGAACAGGAGCTCCTAAGCGAAACTGCCTCGTATTTGGAATCAAATCATATCCGTGACCGTATGCGATCTGATATACTTAGGTAGCACTTTCAGATAATTTTGCATAAAACAAAAGTGATTTGACATCACTTTATTGTTGTTCAGTCTGTTAGTCTGCCAGTTTGGAAATCTGTCAAGACGTGTTTATCTGGAAAGCTCGGAGAAGTTAAGCTAATTTCATGTCGTTAAAAATACAGTCGGTTGTACGTAGTAAAAAGTAGCTTAAGTTAGTCAACTTACACTTGTAACGCTCGCACCTATTTCCCGTGGATGTTCGCATTGGACTTATTTTTAAATACCTAAGTTCAAAAGTGATATAGGCTGATAAGGACGAAGGTAACGTAGATAGATATATTTATCTAGGGCAGATTATTTATGAGCGTCAAGTAAAGCCGAAGCTAGTTTAATTATTAGGTTTAATAACGAAATATGCTACTGTTGTATAAAAACTGACTTGAATACAAATAAAGATGAGGTACTCAATTAGACTGTATTTTTATATGCATGTTATGTGACTACGTCAGCTCTGGCCCGCTATTTAAATCCCTTTTTTATTTGAAAGGGTATAATCTCGAGTTGGTCCCATTGTCACCAAATTAATTTGAGACCGGAAAAACTTAGGCCTCGGTACGAGTCAAGGACGCAAAACCCTCCACACACATTTAGCGTTTATAAAGCTTTCTGCCTGGTGGCTGGTTGACACATCATAATTTGACCGAACCCCTCTCTTTGGTTTTGATTAGTGTCGTGTAATGCGTCACAGGTTTTACGAAAAGGCTCAAATGCTCAGATCGACCTGTAACTTGTTTGAGCGTATTAGTTTATGCCTGACTGCTACGGAGCTTATGTTAGCGGAGCCTTTAGGTCTAATCGCACCCACTACTATGAGTTGGAACGTGTTTTTGTACATTTGTTTTCGGTACTCGTTCATAGCCCTGTCCGACCGACACCAATCCGTTGAGTGAACGGTCCCGGCCTCGCCGCAGGGTCACACGCCTACGTCATCACATCTAACTCGTGTCGTGCTGACTTGGAAACTGTGACGAGAGCCACAGACACGAGGAGAGATAAGGAGTGATATCGCCCAAAAACAAATATGATCTAACGAAATTAATTCGATAATGGCGCGGCCGCCGGTCGGAGGTCGCCGTCCGTGGCAAGTTTACACGTGCTGGAAATTATTATTGTGCTATCGACAGTACAGCTGGACGCGTGTAGACCGTGGACGCGCTGCTGCTCGCTCGTCGGCGAACAGTCTTCAACTTGTTTACTGCTGCTAGCTGTCGAGTAATAGTAACGACGCACTGCGTCCAGGTGCATCTCGGTATATGCTTTACTACGGCCGAAGTCGAAGAAAATACTTGCATAAAATAAATTGAGATATAAATCACAACCACAAAACTAATACCGCTCTGAATTGTTCAACATAAACTGAATTGAACATTTTATATATCAATAAATATTTGGGAAATCACAGTAGGTTCAGGTATTTTATTAGCAGGTAATAATAGTAAATAAGCAGTAGTAAACTTGACATATTATAGGAATTGGATACAATTGGTATACACTATATTTCGTGGTACGGCTGATGTGACGAGTTAGAAGCAGATAAGTACAGAGCCAGGTTTGTCTTGTGTCGCTTTCACGCAAAAACTACTGAACGGATTTTGATGAAACTTTTTTTGTTAATAGATATAGGTTGGTTTGGTCTTCGGTAACATAAAGGTTATAATTTATCAATTTTTATAATGCTGCAGTCGATATCTCGACTTGGAATACACTATTGTAGGATAAAGTAACGGGTTGTCGATTCGGCCACATAAACACGGTACCATGAGACAACATATTTGCTAATAATGACTAGACAATGTTTGTCGGGTCGGCTAGTTGATAGATAAAATGTTCAATTTAGTTTATTTTGTACTTCTGAGTGTGGTGTTAGTTTTGAAGTCGATTTGATTTTTTCGGTTATTTAAAAAATTTTTCACTGTGTGCCATAGTACTGTAGTGTGCCGTAGTAGGTACAGAGTCTTGCGAACCCAACTATTGCCAACACATTTGGTGAAAGACAAACTAAACGAGGTCGCAATGCGGCGTTTCCTTTACAGGGTGCAAGCCCATACATTTAGTAAGAGGTAGTGCCACACTGCATGCTTGCATGCAGCCGAATTGGGCCGGCACGACCGGGGAGGTACCTCTCGCTTACACGAGACCGGCGTGAAGTGACAGCTGTGCTGTCGCGTTTCGTGCGGTGTGTAAGTAGCCGGTGGCCCATGGAGGTGGAAGGAGAAAGGAGGGCAGCGCATCTATATAGTCTCTATGCAGATGTCTATGGGCGTCGGTAGTCATGAAAATGGCTACAACTGCTCGTTTGCCCCCCTATACCATAAAAAATAAAAATAAAAAAATACGCCCTTAATATTCGTTCCGTTAATAAAAGTTGCAAATTCCCCCTAAATGACTCGTTTTGGAGAGTCCATAAGCCCATTTTGAAGGGGCAAAATATATTTCGTTTTTGAGGTACCTACCCATCTTTCTTACACTATTTGAAAAAATATTTTTTTTTAATGAAAAGTACAGTTAGATAAAATATTTACTGCTTAAACAATTTTGAATACTCACAGAATTTGAAATATATTCTATTGTTCGGGTCAATCGCCGAACTATAATGGACATGTCAACGTAATTGCGACACCGCGCCTTGTAGTTTAAATAATGTTGTATCGATATAAGTTACTCAGTACACAGTACGCAGTCGGCAACCTTTCGCGCGAGACTCATCCTGATCCCATGATCTCATCCCATTACCTTCATTAGATCTTAGAGAGTTATCCTATATCCTATAATAGGTACTCAAATATATCCTTTTATATAATACAATCCTAGTTTATATTATCATACTCCAACCCTGAACGAGCGGGATCTATTTTTTGGGACAATATACATACCAGAAACGGGTCCCAGGGGGAAACGTCGACTCCCAAATTTTTAATAGCATTCACGCTCTCGTACGTAGTGTCGTGAATGCGTTTTGTATGGTTCGGTGACTGTTGCTGCATTGCAGGGATATTTATGAGATTATTAAAATGAGATGTGAATATCAGTCGCTTATTATTATAGCGGTGATTTAGGATATTCCAGCACACAAGGTAGTTATCAGAGCTTAATTGGAGATGTTGGATTAATTTTTCGGGCTCGCCTTTGATTTTACTTTTCAAAAATTGAATCTTTTGTGCATTTGATAAAGATGGGTTATTATGCACCGCTTCAGTAAAAAGATCTTTGAACGAGATCCACTTATGGTAGTTTTCGTCAAACGTGTTTATCTCCATTTTCGGAGTAGATTCTTCAATAGGTGCCACGGACCACATTTTCTAATTGATGTCTTTCTTGATTTTATTGTAATAATTCTCATAGTGGGTGAATTGCTCTTCGTACTCGGGATTGGATCCGCCATACTCGTTGTCCAGCTCCCAGTGAAGAGCCGTCCAACGAGATTTTAACGTCTTTAGAATGTCTTTAAATTCCCACTTTTCCGTGACGAGATCGAGGTCAATATTGGAAGATGTTCTCATGACAGCCTTAAAGTTAGTAGTTTGCCTTTTGAAGAGAGATTCTGCTTTACTCTCTTCAAAAGCAGAGGTTGCTGAGGCAGCGTGAGATGCGAGGTTTGAGGTTTGAGGGTCCGCAGTACAGTGAAACGTAGGAGGGTTCAATTGAGGGCTATGCGGTCTATTTGCGAGAGGGATATAGCTTTGAATGACAGTCTTAATGTTCATATATTTTTCCTTGATCATATCGTATAGATGGGTTAGTAGTCGTTTCACCCAAAATGTTTGCCCAAATTGGGTGAAACGACACTTTCTATTTTTTAGACAGTAACTAGGAGTCGTTTCGCCCAAATTTTATTTGACAGTTCACACAAAGAAAAATACAGTCATGTTCATAATATATTAATATTCATCATCATCAGCCGGAGGACGTCCTGGTACCTCCGAGTAAATATATATGAGAATGATCACCATAAGCTAATAATGTCATATGGTTATAATGGAACTCTGTAAAGTATTGTTCCAGGGTTGCTAATCGACGACGCAAGTAGTCTGAGGTCTTGCGCTCTGCACCATCCTTCTTGAAGTTAGTGTAGGGCTTGTCTATGGCATCGATAAGTTGCTGTTGTGTTGCTAAGATGTCCTCCATTTGCGACATTAAAGAGATAGAAAAGAGACCTTACTTGTTTTGAAGTCTTAGAGATCAATGTTCTTGCGATGGCGGCAAGAACAAACCTGGAGTAACAGCACGACGGGATGACGCGATGACTTAGCGACGTTCAATCAGGATAAGCAGGATCAACTTTGTTCTTCGAATTTCAAGCAAGACTTTCACCCGGTGTATACACGCGTTATGGTCCCGCTCCGAGGGCTCGATGGACCGTATGTACTACTAGGATAATTAGGTTCAATAGGATGGATCAAAGGACCAATGTCCTGGAGCGTAAAAATATAGGATATAAGTTCAGTAGGAGGGCTTGAAGGGTCAATGTCCTGGAGTGTACAAATATAGGATATGGGTTCAGTAGGAGGGCTCGAAGGACCATATATACTAGGCTAATTAGGCTCGCTTATTATAACAAAGTGCTATTTAATGCATTACGGAACACAGATTCAAATTCAGCAACGATCATCACTCATCACTCATTTGGGAAATATAAGCAATTGGAGATACTTAAACAAAAAAAATTTAAATGATTAAATCTGTTGTGCCCAACTTTAAACCTCAGACTTGTACGTCGGATTATGAAATGTTTATAATTAAAGCAACAACATCAGTTTTCCGAAAAACTACATAGAGGGGCTGTTTTTACCCGACTGCCACAGATAGGAGGGTAATGTTTTTCAAGTGTTTGTATGTATGTATGTAGATTTCTGTTCCCTGCTACAGCCTGAACGGCTGGAAGGATTTTAACGTATATGGTGTCGTTAGATTCGTCTAGATAGCGCGAGTGACACTGGGTACATAAGAAAAATAAAAATAAAAAAATAACCCATCGAGTGGGGTATCAAAATGAAGGGTTTTAAATGGAAATTCCAAAAGTATATATAGCTTGCAGTTTCAATTTCAAATGAAAGATGTAACGTTTAGCGAAAATAAAAAAATACTTAGAAATAAAAAACTTACTAACTTACAAATTGTGAGAGGTACCTACTTTAAGCATTCTAAACTGGGCCACTTATTTATGAAAAAAAACTAAAAAGTCTGAAATAAAATAGTAATTATTAAAATAAAAAACAAAAAACCCGACTACAAAAAATAACTAGTAGTTATTGTTTGTAGTCGGATTTTTCCCTCTCAAACTCAAAAGGGAAAAACAAGTTCTATAATTTAGTGTGTAGAGTATACAGTACACCGTACATATATTTTATTCGATACTTACATAAACAACAGATATATTTTAATGCATTAAAAATATAATTTATACGTTAAAAATTAATGCAGTCGGACAAGTAGTATAACCTTAGTAGTATGGGTTATACTACTTGTCGTATAAGGGGCGTATGGGACATGGGTACCAATTTTATTTCACGGGGCGTAAGGTAAGGGTAAGGTAAGGGTAGGTACTACCTTAGCACCTAAGGGTCGAATATTAAGGGGCGTATGGGCTCGCAACCCTTTTATATATCTACTAATGACTATTTGACTTAACTGATGAATAATTTAACTGACTCCTAATCATTAAAATTAACATAGGTCGTAAGTGTTTTGTACTAAGTACTAACAATAATATGATAATTGCACGGTATGAAATTTGGCACACTTATGATTTACGTGTAAAAGAAGTGCAGAACACGTATTAGTAGTAGTATTTTTAATAATAATGCATAAAAAGTACTTTAATTTAATAAATAAAACTTTACACACACTACCATGCATTTGACACATTGTCATATAAGACACACGTAATAATTGATGAAGTTTCTATGTATCTTTTGCAAGTGTTAAAAATTATACATAAATTGAGTAGATAAATTATTTACGATTATGTACCTTAGTTACGATGTAGATTACGATATTTAGTTTTTAATTACAAAAAAGTTTCACTTAAATCGAGTTTCGATCTTCGCGGGATAGTAACTAGTAGACTAGTAATAATATAATCGGTGACTCCATCGTCGGTCTCATCATCGCTGTGTCTACGCGGCCTGATCTAGTGCGACCACGTTCAAACTCATTCAAAGAGTTGGAGAGACTGGCACGAGATGGGCTTCCTCGTAAAAGGTGAATCGCAGTCTATCAAAACTTGCTGACTTAATGACATCGGAAGTCATTAAAATCATTGCACGCAAATTTTCTCGCATCAAATTCATGCTGACGTGGCGCAGTAAATTTTCAACATGCTAACAAATCTTCTAAAAAATGGAAAATAATGGCATTTTAAATATTTAAAACATTGTTTATATGTGGCCAGTTCTTTAAAACTTTCCTCGTAATTTATAGCTATAACATAAAGAGTTAGGTATATCACAGGAAAAAATACAAATTTATATTTCTAGCTCCATTTCATACAAAATGATTGACCCCTTAAACATAAGTTTTTAACTTACATAAGTCGTTGCTTGTACGTCCCGAGATAAACTCACTGAGTTCTGGTGGCGTGTGAGTCCGACTCGCACTTGGCATGTATTACGTAACTGAAGCAAGTGTATTGTCGGCAGACCCGAATGCCGGCGCCATGGGCAACCACGGCGTGGGCGCGCAGCAGTACGGGGAGGTGAACCAGCTGGGCGGCGTGTTCGTCAACGGCCGCCCGCTGCCCAACGCCGTGCGCCTGCGCATCGTCGAGCTCGCGCAGCTGGGCATCAGGTGAGGACCCATGAAATAAACAAACACATTTATAGACGCATTACTCCCCTTCACGATGGGCTCTCGAAATCGAATCGAAACGAATATCGAAGCGCACCAGAGCGTGCTTGTCCGATACGAGTTCTTAGAAACTTCTTGTTTGCTAAATACTATTCCTGTCCACGCTGGATGTCGTAATATGCTTTGAAAATTAAAGATATCGGTCCTCAGTGGCTCAGCTTTACGATTGGCTTCTGTGGTAACATATA
Source organism: Calycopis cecrops (assembly GCA_001625245.1). Taxonomy (NCBI): domain Eukaryota; kingdom Metazoa; phylum Arthropoda; class Insecta; order Lepidoptera; family Lycaenidae; genus Calycopis; species Calycopis cecrops. The sequence goes on from LUGF01000390.1 coordinate 163,762, forward strand.
CCGTTGTGCAGGCCATGCGACATCAGCCGGCAGCTGCGCGTGTCGCACGGCTGCGTGTCGAAGATCCTGGCGCGCTACCACGAGACCGGCTCCATCCTGCCCGGCGCCATCGGCGGCTCCAAGCCGCGCGTCACCACGCCCAAGGTAACTGCCCTGCGCCACATGTCACTGACGTGAACACAACACAAGAGTGAAGATCCTGGCGCGCTACCACGAGACCGGCTCTATCCTGCCCGGCACCATTGGCGGCTCCAAGCCGCGCGTCACCACGCCCAAGGTAACTGCCCTGCGCCACATGTTACTGACGTGAACACAACACAAGAGTGAAGATCCTGGCGCGCTACCACGAGACCGGCTCCATCCTGCCCGGCGCCATCGGCGGCTCCAAGCCGCGCGTCACCACGCCCAAGGTACCTGCCCTGCGCTACATGTTACTGACGTGAACACAACACACTCGGGACTGACTCATGTGTTCTTGTACCCAAGCCGTGCTGATTCCCCCGGTTGTCTGCAGGTGGTGTCGTACATCAAGCAGCTGAAGGCGAAGGACCCGGGCATCTTCGCGTGGGAGATCCGCGACCGGCTGCTGGCGGACGGCGTGTGCGACAAGTACAACGTGCCGTCCGTGTCCAGCATCAGCCGCATCCTGCGCAACAAACTCGGCGGCGCGCTCTACCCCGTGCCACCCCTCTACCCCGTGCCGCCGCAGCGCTGCTGGTCGCTACACCAGCCCTACGACTACTACGTCTACTTACAGGTACCTACAGCTGTTATTTAAATAGTATAACCCCGTATACTACGCAAACGAGGAATTTTTATGACTACCGACGACCATAGGAATCCGTATAGAACTTATACACGTGCGTTGCCCTCCTTCCTCCTCGCCTACCTCTTCATGGGCTCGCTGGTTTATATACACTGCAAGATACGCGACAGCACAATTGTCACTTTACGCCGGTGTGGTGTCAGCGAGTTCGTCGTGCTCGGTGCCTCGGTCGTGCCGGTACAATTCGGCTGCATGCCTGCGCCGTGTCGCTACTCTTGCTAAACATCTACTACTACTTTTGAAGTAAACTTCTTTAGCGGCGTTAGGATAGGAAAAATATTATAAGTTCGTCAGCAACATGGTCGTAGCACAGGAAAGTGGAGCTACAGTAAATCGTAACAGTGTAGCCAAATGTGTGCTACTAAATACAGGCCATTGATACTTTATAATTTTAAGTTCACTATCACAATCAATTCGGAACAATTCGGAAAGTTCTCGATAAGTGCACTTTCGCCGTCGTAGGTTTCTTATGTAAGTGGTGGAAATATTGTAAAACTAAATTTTTTAACGGGTCATAATCAGAGAGGTCCGCATTTTAGGTTTTCAAATTATTGAGAAATTAAGTTTCCCTTGGAAGAAAAATAATTAAATGAGTCTGTTGTGACATTTGTCATAAATCTTTTCTGTGAAGAGGCACGCACAAAAATGTATATATTGAAAATTATACCTGTTAATAAGAATATTGACAAAGTCGTAAATCATTTCGGGAACACATTAATATATTTGTTAAATAATAATATAGCTAATGTATTTAAAAATTACTTTTGATAAAACCGAAAATAATTTAATTTAGAATATTTAATAATCACAACACTTATTATTGAAATTACTCTTCACAAATTTTCAATTGGTGTCAATTCTGCTCCAAAATTTCATTCCTGCATCCAATTTACTGCATTCATTCTTGCACTACGTACATTAATTTTATAAATACAAAAATTCAAAGGTCATCTCATCTTGTATACCTATGTATGATTTAAATATAACATTATTTATTAGTGATTTATTTGCCGTTTTTGTGATGTTTCCGAAAATGATGTGGTTGTTCCCAAAATGACAGTAAGGTTCCTAAAATATGACGTTTGACGTTCCCTGAATGAGCGCAACACTCGATTTTCGATATATTTTATGCGTGAAAATAATAGACATTTGCAGTATTACATTTTTATTTATTGTACTTTAGGAATAGTAACATGAGTATCAAATTTAAACTTTAAATGTAATTATAATATATTTTGTAGTTTCAATCAACAAACATTAGACATCTATCATAAAGAAATGCTAATTGCACACTACGCAACATTAAGTCTTGTGTGCTTAAAATCAAAATCTGAACTTTGTGTTCGTAAAATACTTAGACGGCATTATAAACATTACCATATCACCACATGCATAATCACATAATATCACAAATTAACTTGAGTTAAAATTAAAGTTTATACTTAAAATGTAAAAGTAAGTTATTGTATTACCACAACAACAAATAATCCCGGCAGATGGCGCAACAGTCAGTATTTCACAATTTATTTTCCAATAATGACAAGACAATGTCTGTCGGCCAGCTATTATATACATAAAACAAAATTTTGCAATGTTATGATTATTTAAAACATTAGAGTGTAATTTTGTTCACTGATTGTCATTTCGAGAACGCCGGTCATTTACGAGAACGTTACTGAAATTACCGTTCCCGAAATGATTATTCGATAAAAATATTCACGTCAAGCTCGACGATGACGTGTTGCATATTGGTTTTTGATGTTATGTAAAAGTGAGTCGCGATATTTATAAGTATTTTGCAAAAAGTACCCAAACCTCCAAAGCTAATCATCAAACAGCGTTCCCGTCTTGACAGGGAATTAAAGTACGCTTGACTTAAAACACACTAAACGGTACTTACCAACAAAATAAATATTTTTATTCTTTAAAAACAACACGAGTTGTTTGTGCGTGTGTCCACCGCATTCACGGAATGATTTGATAAACGTTCGACAACGTTTTAATAGGCAAAATATGAAGAAATTAATATTATGTGAATTTAATTTATAGATTTATTTTTAATTTTGTGAATTTTAAAGTTAATATTGAAATATAATACTTATGATTCAGTAATTGTAAATATTGTTGAATTGTCTTAACGTAAGGCGTAACACAGTCTGCAGACTAGATACTTACGGACCTCTTCATAAATGTCAGTTCAAATTAAATTGTATTCTGTGTTTTGATTCTAATTTCCACAGCAACAATTTTGAAGCAGTTCTTTATAATTTTTACATGGAGGTTTTATTTCTGATTAAAGTCCTTACGACTTAAACAAGGGGGTTGGGATACGGCTTAGATCATTTAGAAATGATCTAAGGGATACGGTGGATCTAGAGTCGCGCGGACTTGGTAGCGTTCGGATTTAGCCTCGTTCGAGAAGGAAAACGGCATCTAGTCTAGTATGTTGTGGCGTGCTCTTGCTATACAATATAATGTCAACGCATAGTTGTGAAAACAAAAAGTTGGACTCTTTTGGAGATAACCGGCGCCTATAAATATTCGTAACTTTAGGTTTGTGTGGTTTTACCAACAGGTGTAGTGTCGCCAGTAGTAGTCCACGCACAACATTCGGTTTTACGGATGTGTCCCGGTCATACAATCAGCTCGATTCAGCTGCACGGCTACATTGTCATTGTCACTTACAATTTTGATTATTTTATTGTAACGTTTTCTCCACCAGGGGCGACAGCATAGCGCTGGGGCGCAGCACCCGCTGGCGCCGCCGCACGCGCCGCCCGCGCCGCACCACGCGCACGCACATGCGCTCTGACCGCCCCCTCACGGTGGCGACCGTCACCCCGGCAGTTGGAGCAGGACAGTGACAACCGGGACTGTGTGACTTGTTTGTGATGAGGAGTAGGCTCTCTCTTTCCCACCGCTGCTTCTCGTGTCCATCGCGAAGATACACAGACCACAAAAGGTGCTATGGTATTCAATACGTGTCATAAAAATCATTTGTCAAAACAATACAAGTCCATGTCCATAGCTACCATAAAGACTGAATATATTTAGGCAAATAGCAGAGTGTGCACTCCTTAGCATCTGTTCTCATACAAATAAATAAAAAAGTGAAAGAAATTCGCGGCAAACATTCGTGCATAGACAATCTCTGTGACATAGAGCGTAGACATATCGTCTATGCTCATATTTATTAGTGTAAATGTACATTGTGCTAAAGTATTACTACATAAGATTGTATATAGATATTGTTCGAGGTGTAAGGAAATAAAGAAGTCATTACGAGTATAAATATATGTATATTGATATAGTTTATAGTTAGATAGATTGTGATTAGATTTATGGTGTGGTAAGTCGGGTGGCATGATGTAAATTTATTTTATGGTGTATACATGGTTTAATACGAGTACTTAAATAGACTTTAATACAATATTACTTAAAGTATAAAATATCTATAAATAATAAAAAAACACAATAGGTACATAAATGTGTCTTTTTGTTCTACTTTTAAAGTATCTCTTTTCGCATTCTTAAATATAATGAATGTGCAATACTAAAAAAACTCCAGATTATTTCGAATGGGGCGATAACATTTAATTTGATACCCTTTTAATCTTTTTCAGTGGAACTTATCTATTTTTAAAGCGGCATACCTAGGTACTTTCGATTTTATTATTCTACTTTTAATATGTCTTATTGTCACTCTATTTTCATATAAGTATTAGGAATTATTTATCTATTAAACTATTTTAGTTTCTGTTCCTAATAGGTACCCAATATTTTTAATTTATGTAAATACTTTGACCGAGCGCAAGACCCTAATTGTTTAAGATTTAGCCCTCGAAACGAGTTTCTTAAAAGTTCAGTCGCTTTTTTGCATTGAAGTACGCAAACAGTGGACTTGGATTTGGCCCAGAGCTGGCCACGGGAGGAATATCTCCGCCCGGCCGCGGCGGGTGTGGGGTCGGCCACTGTCACCTCTGACATACAAGATGTATAAATGAGTGATACCTGTTATGTTACATAAATACCTACCTATTTATATTTGTATACGTTCGTCAACCACTACGTTATATAAACATTATCTTTTCCTCTTTACTAGTTGTAGGATCTTTATAATTATATTATTACCGATGTTACTATATCTTTGTAAACTAAAGTATTATGATACTTAGATGCAACTGGCACCTAGGTACTATGATAAATATTTTTATGTAGGTATATGCCCTTACAGACCATACAAAAATAATGTTGTCCAAAAATTGATGTCATGTACTTAAGTCAATAAAGTATATAAATAAAAAAGTGTCTACAAGGAAATATTTTGATATAAGTAATTTATTGATGAAATAAATATTGTATAGGTACTTATTATACACGTTAGTTCTTTATCATCGCAATGGGTAATTCATTTCATTAAACCTCTCTCTTATTCTAATTCATAGAAATAAATATTTAAATGAACATATATTGTGTTTTATTCCAAATAATTTACTTAAGTTATAAAATATTGCAAGTAACTACCGTAGGTAAGTGTATTTAAACAAATATTAATTGAATTGAGATTTAACATTAGCATAAAAGAAATTTCCTTCGTCAAAATTGAGTTTACAACCGAAAACAATAAACGGATATTGGTCTGCTGCACAAATATCGGTCGGACACGAATTACCAATTAAATCCTTGCTTTGTTTCGAATTTAATACCACCTAATCCGAAATTTTACTGTATTAATAACAAATTTTATGGCCGCGCCGTTTGCGCAGAAAAAGCGCGGGAGCAAAAAATAAAATGGCGCTGTTAAAATGACATTTGACGCCGAGTCCATGGCCGGCCGCCTTGCAGCCACATAATTAAAAATGAAGGAGAGGCGGGCGCGGCGGCTTTGTCCGGGCCTCGTGTTGAAAACGACCCGACGGCATTTTTATTTGAGATTTATTTGCATGCAGCGATGTGACCTTCCCAAAACATTTACAAACGTACCACGGTCACAAAACTATATATATATATATGTATATGCTTTCAAATGTTGTAGGTACACGCACTTATGACAATATGTTTGTACATAAATGCATCACCTTGAATTCATTAGACTGAAAAGACTATTTCACAATATTTTAAAAACGATTTCAGATTATTTATTAGTCACTATGGGACCAATTTGATTTTTTATACTCTGTACACTGTAATTTACAGTTAGTGCTTCCTCCGCCTGTCGATAAGTGTCATGACTACTGATATGCTCTTTATCTAAGATAAGTAAACGCGTAGATGAAGAGCTATTGTTCGAATAATAGAACAAAAATAAATAGATACTTGCACCTCTTCTGAGTTAGTACCCAGCTTCAAAACAGATACACGCCTATGTGTGCCAAATTGAATGAAAATCGGTTCAGCAGTTTTTGCGTGAAGAAGTAACAAACAAACAAACATACAAACTTTCGCATTTATAATATTAGTATAGAGTAGACTCTTGGCTCTATCTACATGAAATCTGATAACTATTTGGCAGTGCAATATTATGATTCATTTGGCAACATTTAATGGGAAAATGTTTTTTGTGAGATCTTCTATGTGATATTGTATGGCAGAAGTCTCATATTATGATATCGAAGTCTGGCATTAGCGTTTTTACATATAGCGACCGCACCCCAGACAGTCAGACCCAGGTTAAGTGGATTTGTCAAATCCAGATATCTCCATGATTTACTTCACTATAAGCACTCGGTAAATGTACTACTTTTTTATACTCTTGTTTTATTCGTTTTGTACCTACTATTTTTCCCCTACTACTGTGGCAAAAATCATACGTACATTACCTGGGAATAGTAGATTGTTGGCCCAGGGAGCAAAATACTATTTGGCAAGCGGGAGTATTTTTTGAATGTAGAGCAGGGCGAAGTATTCAAAGTACATCACTCGAGCTTCATAAATAGTGTTGCTCCCGACACCCGAAGTGAACACTCTACTTTTCACGCTCTATGAGAAAATGAGTACTGCAACTTGTTAACAGTCGACCAGTTTCTATTTATTTCAGTACATATTAAGGGACAAGAACATTTTGATATAAAATACAAACAATTTGAACAATGAATTTTTGTCGCTATCAAACGAAACAGATGTAGATTTATTTACAGATTGAGAATTAGGAATTGTTTCACAAAACGGTGTTTCAGGATGTAGATTTTGTCAGTCAAGTCAATAATTTTTAATTACAATTCCAATTCAATGTCGTCATAAGTTTTAACGGAAGATTGTAACTTACAATATATCATCCAAAGATTGTCGTTTGTTTTGATTTGACTTAGTCTAAGAAATAAGCTGAAACACGCTTTTCTTGCATTTTCCACATTATAAAATTGTCATATGCAACATGTATCCCGAGATTTTGTTGGTAGAAAGAAGGCTTTGTAATTTTTCAAACATAAATAAACTATTACGAGCCGCCCAACGCACATCCCGCGTTTTTTTATTTCACTCACGCAGACATACTTTACCATACAGCCAGCTATTTGTTCATACAATGTTCGTAATTAGTAATTACTCTCTTCTCAGGAAAATTCTCTGGTCATGAAAATTCATCACAGCTATTCGAAAAGGGGCAGTTTGATCTTAAAATAACTCTTCGATCCGTAGGGACGAAAAGTGATTTGAATTTAGAATGTGGATAAAATCATGTGTCTACGTTCCAATTACCAGAGAGAAGAGATTAATTACGACATCCCACCTTAGAACGACCTTCACCAAGCTGGTTAATGGATGAAAAGTATTTTATATTCAATTAAATGTGTTAATAAATATATTGCAAATGGGTTGTTTAAAAAATTCAGTAAAAATATGATTAATTGTCGACTAAATATGGAGTTCCACAAGGGAGCGTTTTCGAGCCACATTTAATGTATAGTCAAACCAACGATTCAACATTAAAAAAAAATAAAAAGTGTTATTTGAAATAGAATTGTACAAATTACTTTTGAACGTCAACAATTATAACTACCAACGGTTCAACCCTAGCCCTGTCCTGAGAAGAACCAGCGAAACAAACTCAGCGGGCCTCATGAGGCCTCTATCAATATAAAAATACATTATAACATATACAATCAAATTACAATAATTATTCTACAAAATCAGCCTGGAAGGAGGGCACAATTCCCAAGGCGTGGTGTCTGACATGCAGTCTGCTACCTTATAGGTTCATAATTCATAGTTCATATTCAAAACTTTTTTAAATTTCTTAATTGAAATTTTTTGGAGACATTCTGGGATTATATTGTAGAGCCGTATACATTGCCCCCGAAAAGAATTTTTTACTTTGCTAAGCCCAAGTATTACATTATTTGCTGACGATAGCACAATTCTATTTATAGAAAATAACAAATATGGAAATAAAAATTAATCTTACTCTTGACATGATTGTTAAATGGCTGACAAATAATAATTTAAAAATGAATTTTGTAAAAATAAAAATAAAGAATTTGAAATCTAGGACATACATAGACAATATTATTAATATCAATTGAAATAAATTCAAATCTAACTGTCGCAAATATCACTTTGCTCTTTCAAATGCCAGAAATTAATCACGTTTTAAAAAAAACTACATCCTGAGTCACCGTTTGGAAAAATAATTTTTTATTCTCCATCTGTAAACAAACCTACAACTGTGACGTCAGACCGTCAACATGAATATTGTGTTGTTACAACGGATGAGTGATGACGTCACTTTCTTGGATTCATATCGAACATTTTTCGTAGCTTTTATCACCTACCTACTTGTTGATCTGTACATAAGGTAAATGACAACAATATCGCCCGGTTGAGTCCATCCACACGCTGTCGCCGACGCGGACGTGCACAAGTGCGCGCCGCGCGGTGGCTCTCCTATTTGTCAGTTGATCTGTCCGCGCGTTTCTCCGTAACACTTGTCCGTGACGAAACTAACGACCCCGGCGGCTTTGTAACGCGACCCGCCCCGCCCCGCCCCGCCCCCGGCGCTTCTCAGCAGGAACACGAGCCGTGCCCTCGGCAGTCGGCGCTGACCTTCGTAAATCTTTTGTTCTTCATTGATAAAACTTTGTTTTAGAAAAAACACATTTTATTACGTAAAACGGGAAGTAGGAGCAAATGAAATTTCAAATGTATACAATATACACATCTCCATATTATTTGAAATTTTATTTGCTCCTACTGCTTCTCTACGTATTCATAAAAAATTAACCCTGAAGATCTCACTCACAAGTCACAACTAAAATAGCATTCAGTCATGTTACTGAAGCCGCGCTCGGTCAGCTGATGTGAAACGAAATGGGTTTTAATTCGTAAGACACAGGAGACACTGATACTCATTAAGAAAGGGAACAATAAAGACTGTCGCAGCGACACTCGCCACGCGGAGAGTTTACTATATAAGAACGAATATGACGTGTCTGGCAGCGCCGGAGTAGGCTGCGGTGGGCCCGGGACTCGCGTGGTGAGGGCGGGCCTTTCGTGGGTACCTAAATTATTTTAACTAAAAATTAAATATTAGGGATTGAAGTATGAAATTGACGATGACGATTTTTACTGAAAAAAAATTTGGTTTTTTTAATCTATATATATAAAACTCAAACGTGACATAGCCATCTATCAACGCACAGCCCAAACCACTGGACGGATCAAGCGGAAATTTGGCATCCAGGTAGATGTTACGACGTAGGCATCCGCTAAGAAAGGAATTTTAGAAATTCAACCCCTAAGGGGGTGAAATATGGTGTTGAAGTTTATATGGGTTTCTTAGAAATGAACGCGGGTGAAACCGCGGGACACAGCTAGTTTAATATAATTATTTAATCCAAATAATTACCATTATTATCTAAACATTGCTGCAATCTAATGGGAAGATCACGTATGTCTTTGTGATAGAACCCTGATGATCTACTGAACTGACTCCTGAGAAGAAAACATTTTATCACGTAGATAATTGTCCAAATCAAGAAAAAAATGGTAGTCCGTTGGAGCTAGGTCTGGTGAATACGGAGGGCGACACCTGGTTTCTAAGTGCAGTCTCGCGTTGTCACGGAGCTGTCATGACGGGGTTCCACTGCCAGTTCTCTTCCGTTGTCCGGAGCTCGGCGCAGTAGACGTCTGCCGTCATTGTTTGACCACATCGGAGATTGCTGTAGTGAATACTAAACACCATGCTGCGACCACCAAACAATTACCATTACCTTTTTATTGGTAGGCTTTGCTTTAGGACACTGTTGCGGATTTGGACCTGGGATTTTTTGCTCACGGTTATCGTAAATAATCCACTTTTTTTTTTTATGGTATAGAAGGGCAAACGAGCAGTTGTAGCCATTTTCATGACTACCGACGCCCATAGACATCTGCATAGACTACAGATGCGCTGCCCCCCTTTCTCCTCCCACCTCCGTGGACCACCGGCTACTTACACACCGCACGAAACGCGACTTTTCATTACATGTCACATACGATCCAATATTCTTTCATTTCTGTATTGATTCAACAAGGCATCGCTAGTTTCAACACGCGTTTCTCTTTCTGCAGATCAGTCAAATTCTGAAGCACCCATCTTTCATATTCTTTTATTTATTTATATTTTATCGATTTACGCAAATGAGTCGATATTGTTAGTAAGATTACACTAAACCAGGCCGCTAATGTATGGGTGCTTCGCTCGAATCGGCTTCCTTGTCTCGGTGTGTCTTTGCCGTGCGCCCTGTCTCCCGCGACCGAACGGGGACGCACCGTCAGATGCGTTGGCGGTGAGGCCGCAGAAGAAGAGGAGATGCGGTGTGTCGTTGCCGTCCTCCCTGTCCTCTGCGGCCCTTTTGATGGTTGACCCCTGGGTGGCGATCGGGGTCAGCCAATGTCGGAGGCCCTCCACCCGTCCCTCTAATTAGTCAACGGCGGCGTGGACCACTGGCGTGACTTGCTCTGTTGGAGCATTGGCACCAGGGGTCAAGATGGGAACCTGACCTCATTGCACGGTTCCATCGTTGGAGTAGGGACTATTTTATTTATTTATAGCATAAGAGGGCAAACGAGCAATCGGAGCCTTTGATGACTACCGACGCCCATAGACATTCGCATGATTGTTACGTAGATGCGTTGCCCTCCTGGCATCGCCCCCCCCCCTAATGGGCCACCGGCTACTCACAAACCGCACGAAACGCGACAGCGACGCTGTCACTTTACGCCGGTATCAAGTGAGCGAGTGGTACTTCCCCGGTCGTGCCGGCCTAATTCACAAGGATGTAGTGTCATGCACCATGCACGGCACTACCTCCTCCTATACAGCATGCCACTACCTCTTCCTAAAACTGTTCAAAGGCACCCGGACAGTCCCCAAGGAGGCCTCTGGCCTTTTCACTGAGGCCAGCCTGTCTCTGGAGAAGCCCTGTTACTTGTAGATCCGGGGCCCTCCAATTGTAGCGGCTGAAGGCAGGGGTTTAGTCGGTGGGGCAACCCAGATGCCGAGCTCGACACTGTAACCGATTGATCCACGCGGGCTCCTGGGTCCGTGCGTAAAGTTATTCCCCTGAGTTACCAAAAAAAACGAACGACGAAGGATCGGCTTCCACCATCGCTTTCAATTCATTATACTTCACCTGTGTGGTCTTCCACGTGGTTTTTTCTTCAAATCAAAGTTTCGATCACGAAAGCGTATGACCAAAATCGCACTGTGCGTATATTATTAGCAGTACCTACCCTCTCCAAACGCAACACTGATATTATTGCGAGATGTTTCTGCCGCGTTAATTCCTCGTCGGAATTTGTACCTACATGCTAAAATCACTCGAATTTTCGACGTATCCATCTTCTTCCTGTCTAAGCTGAAGAAAAAAAAACAACTGAAAGTCGATAATCAAATGTTGAACATTTTTAGGGTTCCGTAACCAAGTGTCAAAAAACGAAACCCTTATAGATTCATGTCTCTCTGTCCGTCCGTCCGTGTTTAAAAGAAAGATAGATATATCTAGATTGTATATCCTGTTAACATCTTATGTAATACCTACAATAATTGGAAAAAAATTATTGAACTGAATTGAATTGATTGAATCTAAGTTTTAAAGTAAGAGAATGAGAAATCTAAAAGATATAATATGCAGGGTTATTTTTTGGTCACCGGCCAAATTTTCAGGTTTGGTTCAGAATCAATAATACATTCGATTTATGAAATAAAAAATATTAAAAAAATAATTAGACACAATTACTTGGTCCTATGTTGTAAAACATATTTCTTGGTGTGGTGGTTGGTTCAGCACGTGCATCACACTCGCGACTCACGGTAGGCCGACGTCACTGACCTTGAAGTCGATACGTTTCGTGTAATAACAACAATTCGACGTATTTTTAAGGACCATTTCAAATCGATTTTTATTTAATAAATTATTACAATTAGACGATAAAATTTAAAACACACTCTTGGAATGATGTCTACTTCCTTATTTTTAAATTTTAATATGAAAATCCAAGTTATTTTATTTTCTGATAAAAATGATATGGTAATGAATAATGATGGTGCGGAACCCTTCGTGTGCAAGTCCGACCAGCACTTGGCCGATTTTTTTTAAAAGAAGTACTACCATAGGTACCCTGTGAAAAAAGTTTCACTTTAAAATCTCAAAACATGAAGATGAGATTCGAAATTCTTCAAATCGAAGTGCCGAGATAAGAAAAAACTTGAAACTTAGGTACGTGATAGAAATCAAGTGATCTTAAAATATTGTTTTCTATTCGAACTCAGTAGGTCTTGAAGAATATTTTAGGTAAGTATTTATCACATTATGTGCAATTGTCACTTACATACATCCTATTAATTTTATAAATGTGAAAGTGTATATATGTTTGTTTGTTTATTACTTCTTCACGCAAAAACTGCTGAAACGATTTTCATGAAATTTTTTAAAAGCACTTTTTTAACCCGAAAAAAGGTCCTACGGGATGCTACGGAATGATAACTTTAATGTATTTGTTACTTCTTCACGCTAAAATTTCTTATCAGATTTTCATGAAATTTGACATTTGGTTAGAAGGAAACCTATATTATTAACATTCATGATAGTTTTTATCTATATTATTTAGATGATGACTAATGTATTTTTATGCTAAAACTACTTATCAGATGTTCATGAAATTTGACATATGATTAGAAGGGAACCTGTATTAAGATATGGGATATTTTTATCCGGAAAAAATTTTTCTTGTGGGATGCTATGGGATGTTGACTTTAATGTATTTGTTACTCCTTCACGCTAAAACTACTTATCAGATGTTCATGAAATTTGACATAATATTACGGTTAGAAGGAACCTGTATTAACATACCTATAGGATAGTTTTTATCCCGAAAAAAAATACCTGTGGGATGCCTAGAGATGATTTTGTGTCTTTTACATTCAGCTTCGACCTAATGTCGTACATATAAAAATAAATGCATAAATACATATTTGGAGCACAAAAAGTGTATCTTGGAATACCTCTTAACCCGATAAAGTGTTCTTGGGGGATGACATTTATATCTCTTCTGGTACCGATAAAGGTCCCAAGTGATGAATTTATATTTTTTTACGGGCAAAGTTGTTGTTAGTTGTTTTTGTTGCTATGTTACAAGGTCCATGTCACAAAGTCAAGGTCAACTATTTAGTTCCTTTACTCATCATATTCCTGAGGAATATGATAAGTAGGAACTAAATAGTTTTCTTTGATGACAATGATGAATGATGAAACATGGGACCAAAATGAAAAGAAGAATTCCCCTGTACATTAGTACAAGGGAGATTACTCCCTTTAACTCTATGTAGTGCGTAATTGTGTTCCTAAGTTTAGTGTGAGTTTAGTCTTTATTGACTAAAGTTTTCCCAATAAAATAATGAGATAGGAATCATCTCCCGGGACTACTACTTGGGATCATGTATTCATCCAAGGTTTCCTTTATTCGTGTGCCAAACTCATGTAAATAATATTAGCAGTCGTAATTGCGATTTGGTAGGTAGCCTTGCACAAACAAAGGATACTTATATGTCTACTTGCTGACCTGGTGAACTTCGTTTCGCCTAACTGTCAATAGATAGCGCTGACGGTATTTTACAACTCGCTAGCAAAATATTTTAGCTGTAAGATATAAAGAAGCTGAATTTTATACGCAGCACGGCTTACAGATTTATCACACTAATATTATAAATGTAAATGTTTCTTTGTTTGGATGTTTGGACGTTTGAATGTTTGTCCGTCAATCACACCAAACTACTGAACGGGTTTTGATAAAATTTGTTATACAGATGGAGTATTAGCTGGCTTAGATTATAGGACAATTTTTATCCCCTGGGATATGAATATTTTTTCACGTTCTAAGTATTCTTTTAAAAAATGATCTACAATCAATATTATTATTATTAGAAGCCTAAAATATAGTTTTTAGAATTTTTGTTTGTACGTATGTCCGGGCTAAAGTAAAAAAAGTACTGCATGGATTTACTTCAAATTTTGCATGAATACTACTAACAGGTCGGGTCAACATATAGGCTACATACAATCACGCTATCACCTACGGGGGAGGAGCTGTGAATCTCTCATTCGGAATAATTGAGAACTTCCATTTTTAAAGTCAAAAATCCACGCAGGCGAAGCTGCGGGCGGAAATAGTATTTATAAATAAAAGTTTTTATTTTATTAAAGTATCAATCCTTCAATGTTGTTATTTATTCCTTTTAAAGCGCTTAAATTGTTTTTTGAAAAAAGTTTTATTGCATTTAATTTATTTTTGTTAGAAGTTGAAGAAATTTTGAAGAAAGATAGAAGTAGGTCGGCGCAAGGTCTGGGAACGTAGCGGACGCCGCGGAGATGACAGTCGACTGTCGGACCTCTGTTTTAATATAAAAATACTTTTTTTAATTGAAATTAAAACAGACTGTTTGTCAATGCTTTTGTTAAATCTTTCGGTTTTGTTGTAAAATTAATTATGTAACACTTTTGACTATACTCCTGAATACTATTGTAGTCTGTCCCTTGGCTAGTAGTACTAATTTACTAATATTTTAGCTCCTAAGTAAGTTATATAAACAGTCCTAGCTCTTGTAGCTGAGGCCTGAGCTCGTCTGTCGCGTCGTGTGCGGCTGTGCGTTGTCGACGAGCGGCGAGCCTTCTCCGTAATTATTTCTAGAAGTACCTACTCATAGTAGAAATGCTCAAACCGTTTGGCAAAAAACAATATGTACCGTAACAATGTACCACCAAAAAGTGACCATCGGCTTAGGTAATTTTCCTGGGATACAATTGTTCTTCAGTCCGTGCGGCACCACCGTGATCCGGCACGAACTGAAGAACGAGGCGACAAGTTTATTTTCCAGATCAAAACTTCTCTATTACCTATATCAGGGAGTTGGCGCCTGGTGAAAGTTGTAGGTAAAAAATAAATAATGTTTGGGATAATTTGTTTCCTGGCCAAATGTTTCATCCAATTTGATGTACCTAGTTGTGATTATGTAGGTACATTAATTACAAACATTTTTTGAATTCACATGTTTATTTCATTGTACAATTTGAGTTTGTGAATAACTGTTCAATTTCGGATCATCCATGATGAGTGTAGGGGTCCCACATCTGCCAAGGGCACAACAAGAAGAAAGAAAGTCCTTTACAATGTAAGTCTTGTCCCGATAACGTTTTGCCCTAATCAATGCAATTTCTATGAACGTAACGAAATGCTGCCGCATGCACGTAGATAATATGTATTATATCCTTACCTACGTGCCATCTATAACAACTTAGATATAATTAGGTAATTTAAATAATTAGTGAAATTTTTAGGTAGGTTTTTTTTAATAGTTTTTAATGCTATATGGCCCCCCTGTACACATGAGATCGGGGCTGCAGCCCTCCCAAGAACCCCATGTACCTATCCAGCACCGATATCCTGTTAGCGAGAGGTACCTCCTCGCCCCAGTTGTTCCAATTCGGCCGCAGTGCGTCATGGGCCATGGCACCACGGAGGGTAACGCATGTGTGTAGTGACGGGGCGGATGTTTATGGGCGTCGGTGATCAACAAAAGGCTCCGACTGCTCGTCTGTTGTCTACAAAATTAAATATTTGGATCTCTCTGGATGACATGGACAATATGATTGTGAAAGGCAGTGCCACACCGGGGAGGTACCCTTTCGCTTACACAACACCGGCGTACAACAACCGGCGTTTCGTGCGGTGTGTAAGTAGCCGGTGGCCCATGGAGGCGGGAGGAGAGAGCCATCTGTATAGCCTCTATGCTGATGACTATGTGCGTCGGTAGTCATGAAAATGTCACTGACTGCTCGTTTGTCCCCCTATAGCTTAAAAAACAACAACCAAGATCTCAACAAAGTGTGCGAAGGCCAGAACAGGCAGGGGCGCTGCTGGACCCTCACCCGCGGCCTCGCAGTAGGAAGGGCCTCACGAGGTCTGTCGCAGCAACCTCGAGGATGCCTGGTGTTGGCTTTGCATCGATCGTTTGGGTCGCAATGGGTGGTAACCGGTAACCGTATGAAGCAATTGAACCTGTGGAGCGTGGAGCGTGGAGCGTGGAGCGTGGAGCGTGGAGCGTGGAGCGTGGAGCGTGGAGCGTGGAGCGTGGAGC
>LUGF01000406.1:0-16167 GCA_001625245.1 Calycopis cecrops
AACAACCAATGATTTTGTTAAAATATATTTAATTGTCTAAATTTTAATTCACATCTTGCAGAGAGACTTCTACATTTGTGTTGAAGTAAAAGAATATATATTGTAATAAATAGAGTAAACATTTTGTAAGCATATTAATTATATATAGTTTAGGTTTGGTTACTGTTTTGTTTAAGCAATTTTAGAATGTCATAATTATTGCATGTACCTAATTCTAAATTCTGAAAATTGAGGGGCTGTGTTGATATTGTTAATTGATTCCCAACACTACTGTGAGACGTTTCCCTTCTCTAGATGTAAGTTTGATTTTTACTCTATGGTTCTTGTCAAAAGACAAAGGAAGCTCTGTACTAACTACTAATATCATTGTACTTTTTTTGCTCTGCTATTAAACAAAATGGTGCCCTTAATTAGTGTTTCTCTTTATTCACCGACTAATTATTAATAATAGTATCGAATTACAAATTGACGCCTGAACGATTTGTCACGCTTTTTTTTTTCTCGCGGGGAAATGCATTTACGCTCTGACACCAGACCGAGGGTGAGGTCCAGTGGATGTGTGTGGGACTCCCGGATAAACAGAATACCCAGTAAAACCCCGCGGGTGCCATCGGCCGCCTATACTGAAATGCCCCGGATCTGTCAGCAACAGTGCACCTCGGCGACTAGCCAGTCCCCCGTTAAGGATCGGACTCCTCTAAAACAGTGGGGCTAATCCGGAACTCTTCCGACGTCGGGGCCGTGCAATAGGTTCAGCTTTCTATCCTAATACCTGGCCCCATTTATAGAGGAAACATAAGTTGCGCGTGACGCGGTTGCCGCACTCCCGCCCGACGTTCGGCCATTCTCCACCTCCCTGGCCCGCCCAGCGCCCTCCTTCTGGAGCATTACGGTCTCGCAGAAGGAAGCCATCGCCTCCCAAGATCTGTCACTCTCGAGCATTGCGCAGATTATGCTCGAGAGTGAGAGGTTCATCCCTCCCAGCGCCGCTACCAAATCGTGACGCTGCATGGCCCATCTAGGACACGCCTCAAGGGTGTGCTGGGCCGTGTCCTCAGCAGCGCTACATTCATGGCAGCGTGGGTCTGTCTCCCGGCGGATTCGACACAGATACGCACCGAAGAATCCATGCCCGGTGAGCACTTGACGATTTGTCACGCTAACATTATTTAATAATTTTATTCTGTGGGTTTTTGAATGATATCCTTTGTTTAGTTTAGTAATTTCGATGTATATTACCTATGATTATATACACATAATATATTGATATATTTACACATTAAAATAAATATTTTTATTGATACTTATTTACCGCTAAAAGGCCGAATTTCGCCAGTGTCTAATTATAGGTCTAAAAAATCATGCTAAAGTGAAAGTTATAAGATTTAATTAAAAATACTAAATTGTGGAGAGAGTAGTAGTTTACCTGCTAAACCAGGAAAACCAAATAAAGCGTTTTCTCAGCGTGGCGGCCGAGGGACAAGCGACCCCACAAATTTCAATTTAATTCAAGTCCACAATGACTTCACCTTGACATTTGAAAAATACAATTATGTCCTCTAAGAAACGCAGCCCGAAATATTACTTTTCTATATAAGATATGTATTTACGTAAACATCAACAAAGTTCATTATATCTATAGTAATAATATAAATGTGAAAGTGTGTTTATTTGTTTGTCTTTGACGTCAAAACAGAACAATACATTAATGTGCTTTTTACGTAATAAAGCAAACTGATACTACTTTTACTCACCAAAATTATCTTGTTTTCAAAAAAACGTGTAATATAATGATGATTATAATAGAGTTTTAAAATAGCGGTTAGTATCATATTACACTGGCGAGCGAAGCCGCGGGTAACAGCATACATAATATATAACAAGCTAGTAATAGTACTACAACTAGTAAATTACCATTATTGTAAGCCAACTCACTTATAAAAAAACTCATTTGTAATTAAAACCGGAATGACTCCATTCGGAAAAATCGATTGTTGTAGCCGGTTCGTAGCATTAACGTAGCGAATCGTAGCGGATCGTAGCGGCGTAGACAATGCCGTGAATAGAATGAGGAAGATTAAACCTTCGCCATTGAATACGTTTAGACCAGGTTTTAATGGCTGGTATCATCGTCATCGCGTCGTATGCTAGCTTATTGTCGAATTAGGAGGATTAGGAGGAGGAAATAAAAGTTATTATACCGTGCAATACAACAACGCTGTTTAGCTTCTACATATAGCGTGATTTACAGATAAATTGCTTTATAATGCATGTAAGACTATGCGAAAAAATTGGTTATTTTTAATATTTGTTGCTTAAATTGCTTAAAAAACTTTGCTAGAATTTATTACTATTTTATGTATATTTTTTATAGTAAGTGGAACAAACGAGCAGTCGGAGCAATTTTAATGACTACCTACGCCTAAAGACATCCGTACAATTGTTATACAGATGGGCTTCCCTCCTTTCTCCTTCTTCTTCCATAGACTATTGGAACTTACACACCACACGATACGCGACAATGTAGCTGTCACATTACGCTGATATTGTGTGAGTGAGAGGTACCTCCTCGGCCGAGCACAATTCGGCTTCTATGGCATCATGACACTACCTCTAACTTATTAAGTAAACTATAGAGATACATTACTTGGGCAATATAACACTAACTCATTAGCATTATACAGCTTACACTGACGCTTACATCGTGCGGTATGCAAG
Organism: Calycopis cecrops; assembly: GCA_001625245.1. NCBI lineage: Eukaryota > Metazoa > Arthropoda > Insecta > Lepidoptera > Lycaenidae > Calycopis > Calycopis cecrops. The sequence continues at coordinate 2,719 of LUGF01000406.1, forward strand.
TAGCCGGTGGCCCATGTAGGTACCAGGAGGAGGAAGGGGGGTAACGCATCTATATAGCCTCTATGCGGATGTCTGGGGCTGGGTAGTGAAAATTGCCCAACTGTTCGTTTGCCCTTTTATACCATAAAAAAAGATAACTCTGATGCCGATATTCTTCGTTTCATCGAAACCGATAAAGAGATTTACTTTCGCGATATTCTGGGCACCGCTGCCTGGTCCATTTGTCTGTCGATATTTTTGGATGGTTATTTCTGTGACGGCTGTTTTGACTTTAGGTTGTTATTTTGATATAATTGTTGCTGAGAAATGGAATAGAAAATGAAAATGTTTTTATTCAAAATTAGAATTGTAGAAATTTTTTGAATGTCAATAATTATAACTACCATGAGAGAGAGAGGGTTCATTTTACATGACCATAGGGTAGATCATTTGACCCCCGAAGCTAGGACGGATCACTGATGAAATAATATAAGACCCACCCGTCTTTGCCAGAATAAAAACCTTTCAACCCCACCACAAACGATATTCATTGGCAACAATATTTATTTAATAAAACAACAAATTCACGAGTACGTTTAATATTTACACGATACACGATAATATTTGAATTAACACACCGACGATTTTATTTGTTAATGCAAATCACAAATTACAATTATTTATGCAAACAATGTTGGCAAACAGTGTAACAATATGTTTTAGTGAAATGTATTTTGTGCTGCGTGACGTAATTCCCTGATGAACGTTTTAATAAAATAATATTTACCTTATTACATTTTTTTCTGGTATATGGGGGCAAACGACCAGTGGGTTGGTGAATCGCAAAATATCGATATTTCATAACACCTTAAAGTGAATTAAATAAATGTAAATAAGAGGTAGTGCCACACTGCATGCTTGCATGCAGCTGAATTGGGTTGGCACGACCGGGGAGGTACCTCTCGCTTACACGAGACCGGCGTAAAGTGACAGCTGTGCTGTCGCGTTTCGTGCAGTGTTTAAGAAGCGGGTGGCCAATGGAGGAGGAAGGAGAAAGAAGGGCAGCGCATCTATATAGCCTCTAAGCAAATGTCTATGGGCGTCGGTAGACTTGAAAATGGCTCCGACTGCTCGTTAAAAAATCAGCTGATTGCAACGGGCAGACCACGTTAAAAGCAGAACTGATAACCGTTGGAAGAAGGTCGCGACTGGCGACTCCTAGATCGTATGACCAGGTATGAGGATGTCCTCATACCTGACGACTTTGTGAATGTTTCGTGAACCCATTAGATCGTGACCATGGCCCATGGAGCTCTTTAAGGGACGCCTGTCTCCATTTTAGGAAGAGGTAGCGCCACACTACATGCATCCATGTAGTCGAATTAGTCCGGCACGACCGAGTAGGCACCTCTCGCTAACACGAGACCGGCGTAAAGTGACAGTGCCGTGTGTAAGAAGCCGGTGGCCCATAAAGGTGGGACAAGGATGGAAGGTAACGTATTTGTTTATCTCTATCAGCGTATTTGTTCATCTCTATTGTCTCTATCGGCGTCGACAGTCATGAAAATGGCTCCGACTGCTCGTTGGCCCCCTTATACCATAAAAAAATCGTCCTGCATGTAGCTATGGTCTTTGAAGAACCCGTCGGTTTTTCACCCATATGCTATTCAAAAGTTGATCAATAATGTTATCGATAAATTTAATGAGCGCCCGCATAGTGAAACAACTATCCGATGTAATTGGAACGAGGCTACTCGCACTAATTACAGCCATTGCTTTCACTAGATTGTATGTTATTAAATTATAATTTTTATATAATCAATCAATTATGTATAACCGTGCTTCGTTCTATTTTCTTTATATATTCTACTTCCTACTAATATTATAAATGCGAAAGTTTGTAAGGATGTTTGTTACTCTTTCACACAAAAACTACAGTACGGATTTTCATGAAACTTTACAGTAATATAGCTTTCATATCAGAATAACATAATAAGTTAAAATTTTGAATCATTTTTGAAGTACGAAATCCACGCGGGCGAAGCCGCGGCCGGAATTTAGTTTTTTAAATATTTCGGCCGATTGGCTCAGTTGGTAACGTGGTAAGACACATGTTACGCTTGTGGTTAAGGTACGCAACGGTTGTGGGTTCGAATCACCGCCAGGTCAAGACGTGCCGTGGTACATACAGCATGCGTATAGCATTTTGTAATAAAACTATTTTAGCGGACTTTATCGCGGTTTATTTTAGTATTTTACAATCCCGAAGTTTTAGACGCTTTACAGCAACCATGGTCACGGGTGGACTGAGGTGACAGAATTTAGTTTTTTAGTTTAGTTTAGTTTTTAGTTTAGTTTAGTTTTTTGGTTTAGTTTAGTTTTTAGTTTAGTTTAGTTTTATTACAATGTTTAACATTCGCGTAAACTTAAGAAATCATTATACGTACTCGTATAGCATGTTCCAACCAAGTGAACTTACAACATTTCTCCCCATCCACTGAAGAAGTTCATTTAAAAAAACCGGCCAAGTGCGAGTCCGACTCGCACACCGAGGGTTCTGTATGAATGGGAAGAACAATCCAAACCTAATGCATGGTTTTCACAACCTTTTTCTCTAAAACGCGTGAAGGGATTAAGATGAAATTTTTGTCAAATACGAAGGTCAGTTACGTCTTGATGCCTTGAAAAAAATCACACTTCTAAGTTAACGCAATAAAAAGTTATAGCCAATTATGCACAAATTTTGTATGAAAATGTACTTTGTCAAAAACCAAAAATTATCGGGTACTTCCCGTTGACCTGGAGTTGTGAAATTTGGCAAGAACTTAAGACCTTATAGCACAAAATATATAGGAATAAATCTGTAAACTAGCAAATTATATGTAGATCATTGGAAAAATCATTATCAACTTATAACTGTAATTCGCCTGATAAATGTGTGCCGCAGCCGTCTAAATAGACGGTAACTGACCTTCGTTTTTAGAAAAAATTTCAGCTTAATCCCTTTACGCGTTTTAGAGAAAAAGGTCTTTACAGACGTACAGACAGACGGACAACAAAGCGATCCTATAAGGGTTCCGTTTTTTCTCTTTGAGATACGGAACCCTAAAAATCAGTAGCTTCATTAATTAAAAGTACTAAAACTATTTCTTAACGAGGCAATAGTGATATTAAAACATAGTGAATAATTAAGGCGGACCTTAGAGCGGCGCTCCGGAGTTTTGTGTGGACAGATTAGGTTTCGACCTCCTAATTAATTCACTTTGATTCGACATGTTTGAAAGCAAATGTGGTCAGCCCTTTGAACTCTTTGAGGGTCTGCTAACTTTAGTATGAATTTCATAATGATGTGTGACATAAATGTTATAGTGATAAAATTTGAGTTTATTACATATTTTAGGCGTACATCTTTTTTGAATGCCTTGTGTTGAATGGGTTCAAGTCCCCGGTAGTATAAAAAAAATATTATTATCTTTCTGTTTCTAATAAGCCGAGTCAGGTAAGTTGACAGTGTTTAAGCGGTCGGTTCTGCCTTTGATATCTTACCGGCCGTGTTGGACTGGTGATTGAATTGGTTAAACTTTTGGGCTTTATTATTAACACGCTTGACAACTGGTGTTAGGAATATTATTATGATGATGATAGTTATTAGTGGATGGACAAACGTTGATGATGAACTAGAAATCGAAATAATCATTTTATAACCAGCTGTTATTAATAAACTTGTATCTACGCAACTTTAGTTGAAGGTCAAGGGTTAGATTTAATTGCTAGTTTAAATTCATACAATATGTCTATAAACCTATAAATTCATACAATAACCATTGGTTTCATTGAAAGTCATCACCCGTTTAGGAGTCAACAAATTAGCCATACAATCTCCCATGGAGATTATTTTTTATGGATCGTAAGAATGACAGAACCAGAAATAGTTATTGTGTCCAGACAAACAAGAAAAAAATCATATTGTCGGCATCTCTACGAAACCGGCGTAATGTGACAGCTGTGCTGTCGCGTATCGCGCGGTCTGTATCTGGTGGCTCATTGACGGGGAGGAAGACAACGCATCTGTATAACTTCTATGCGGATATCTATGGGCGTCGGTAGTCATGAAAACGGCTCCAATTTCTCACTAGCTCACTATTCTATAAGAATAAATTGGTCCTTAACTCAATCACGTATTCCATTCTTTGACCTTTACTTACTAAACCACGAACCCCTAAAAATGTGTAAGCGAGTACTGCGATATCTAGCAGGTAGGTAGCAGGCTCGCGCACATTACGACCAAATTGCTCTGTAATGAACTACTCTGTACTATTTTGACGTTCGCTCCGAGAGGCCCACAACAGTCCACGTTAACTAGCTGTTAATGATTAATAATGTTTAGCTCTTCCCTCTGTATAATTAATCCTATCTTCGTCTCCCTCTAGCAAATCGATAGCTATTTTCTCTCTTGTACCTACATAGTGTATGTACAATGCCTAACCTTGTACAATACTTGTACAAAATTCATTTACGTTTTCAACATTCGAAATATTTAAAATAAGTATAATAATAATATCTGTGAATTTTTACACGCCATTTTATTTTGTTACACTGAAAATGCGTTTAGGCATGCCTCCAAGTCGGGGAGAACCTGGTGGGTATGTGGGACTTCACTATCCGCTAAATCCCAGTAGCAGCGGTGTTCCTACTCGTTCGCCTTCGGGGGAGCCACTGGAAAGCAATAGCATACGACCGGGACTCCACCAGCGAATGCCCTTAAAGGCTCATTTCGGGACTCTTACGTTGAGGTGTGCTGGAACACACAGCAAACACACAACTCGGGTCTTTTTTACCAGTTGACGGCTTCCCCGAGCCATCGCCCCTTGACTCTTTGTAAGGCGGCCTGTCTCTATTTTGGCACCTTCGCCTCGGAGCTCACAAAGCAGATTGAGTTTCCAACTCTCGGTTACCGCGGACGTTCATTGACGCTTCAAAAACACGCAGCGAACACGTGGTCGGTACCGGGAGATTTAACCGCTCTGCCTCTCTTTAGCCTCGCATGACAACTCTTGCAAAGCAGTCAGCTGCGTTCCAGCTTTCCTCGCTGCTTAGCATGGCACTAATCAATGCAGGCAACGACAGGTCCGCTCCAAGGTGCGTGGTCCATGGTGACAAGATTTTCCCTCTCTCGTGTCCAAGCAGGACATGCAGCCAAGGTGTGTCTAGTACTGTCCCGGGCTTCACCACAAACAAAACACGACGATGTAGAGTATAGCTGAACCACCTCACACAGGTGACTGCCAAAGCAGCCATGTCTCGTTAAAATCAGTGTGAGGTTACACACTACAGTAACCTAACCCCATGGTAAGTACGGTAAGGTTTTGTGTGACGGATCTAGAACCCGCAACGAAATCATATTTTATATGTCTCTTTATAAATTAAATAAATTTTATACGATTCTATTATAGAAATAAATACATATATAAACTTCCATGACCCAGGCGGGATTTGAACCTGCGACCCCTAGCAACATTTTCCGCTTATCTGAGCTCTATACCACTGCGCCAGCGGGTCGTCAAATTATATTAAATTAATTCCACAGCGAAGTTCTGATTAATCCCATCCTCCCGTCCCAACTGCAAGATACAATCGGCACTCTCATTTCGAACAATGATGAGTCTACGGGTGCTTTGAATAACTTATTGACATTAGACAACTCGGCTTAACTTTGATTTGGGTGAATTAAGGCTTGCGTTATAAAATATATACATATATGTATATCCAATAATGATTTGGATATACATGTATACAACATGTATATCCAAATCATTGTATATTACTTAACAAACACAAGTTTTGCATCCGACTTATTCTATAAATATGTATTATAAGCCCGAAAGGCGTATATTTGTTATTCTTTCACTAAATAACTACAATTTTACACTGAAGTAGAATATAAGCAAAAAGTAACTTAAATTACGGTTCACGTCGAAAATAATCAAAGGTACCTTAGGTAAAGGTAAAGGTATGAGGTTATGAGATATTTTACTCAGATGAAACCGTAACGGCAAGTTATTTTTTCATCGCAAACTGAAAGTGTTAACCAGATAGGCGCAGGAAACCCGCCGTAACCGCTCCAAATAGAAAACCAGTCGCGTACCGAGCGTCTCGTCTTTCGTTGAAAGATTTGTATATTTAGTTGTGGATGAGTTAAGGTGAAGTCGAAGATGAGACATCCAAGAGATTTTTTAACGAGATCCCTTCGGTTACCATCACAGGCCTTTGCGAAGATGGATTAATGAACCGTCTAAAACAATACGGTTCTCCGTCTTTGAAGTCAGCGGCGAAGGGCCTAGGTATTCCCCAGTACAGTATGATCCCTTAATGCCTTTGCCTCATGAGTGTGACTCTGACCCCTTGTTGCCTATTGGGTTGTCTTATCGTACGTGCTCTAGTCTAGCATCCAAGACCTAGATACGTTTGAATCTATACTGATCGCGAACATGCACCAAGTACGTTCATTATATATCCTTAGGTAATAAATAATTAGTACGTGGATATGTGGAGGTACCACATTCGGGTGATAAATAGAGTGTATTTCAAATATAAATGGAGACGTTGATTAAACACGAACGCCTGGGCCGACGAGCTCGCGTATACTCGCGAGACAAAACGCTTTCAAATAATTAGCAACAAACGATTTCGTTTGCTAATTAACAATTATGTTTCGCATTGTATTCGCTAATGAGAGGGAACAAGCAACGTCGGGGTATACTCCTTCCTCCTCCTATTTAGTTTGATATCAATATTCAATTCATCACATATCACATATATCTTCTATTCATGAGGCCCGCTGAGTTTCTTTAGCCGGTTCTTCTCAGGGCAGGGCTAGGATTCAACCCAAATATTTTGAATAAAAACATTTTTATTTCCTTTTCATTTCATTTTCATTTCACTTCATTCAAAAGTCAGTTTATAATAATTGTAATGGTCTAAAGGCTGGCTTGCAGCTGTGGCGTGATGGAGAACTGTGTAAATGTGGGGTTACAGGTTTTGTTATTAGGTTGAGTTGGCGGTTTAAGACTAATGGCGACCTAAGACCCATGTCCAAGGTTTGTAAGACATGCATCCAAGTGGTAAAGTATGCTCGTACCTGCTTTGTTAATTCAATACCGACAGTTACTGTTGCTTTAATATAAAAATAGGAATACTACTATTACTGTATTTTATTTACTTAGGTACAGTTATATGTAGTACTATGGGCCATAAAGGAATTAAGTGCATTGGAAGAGACATACCCTCGGCCTTGGGTGCAACAGTTGAAGAATAAAAGAATAAAAAGAAGAGCTAGACTAGTTCTAGAACGGAAGCCGAGTTCAGGAACTCACTGTTAGTTTATCATTTACAATGTGCGTAACGGAATGGATACATGAATCAACAATATTGTCGAAGATTTCTCGTTTTGGAGTTTATCAGTGGACCAATAAAGGTTGATATTATTCTAAAATGCAGCACCAGACTAAGTATAACTAACAACTGTGTTACTAACAAACAACATTTACTATATTTCAGACTATACGGACGGTCTTTCAGCACATCCAGCTAAGTGTTTGCATCTCGAAGAGCAGTACAGCATATATGAGCGACAGAGATGCCACTATTTAGCCGACAGCTGTGCGGCTCGGTGTGCATTATTTATTAACATTATCCAGCCTTCCTATTTAGCTGGATATTTATTTTCTCGGTTTATCCGCCAGAGCCGTTGGTCCGGGAGCAGAGATAAATAAAACGTAATCGAGAAACTGTACAAATACAGCTCATTCTCGGCTCTTATTCTTTATCCGCCGTCTGACGGAGGTCGATTTACTTTTTTTAAAGTATAAGTTAGCAAGCAAACAGTTTGAGTCTTTTAATTTTTTTATAGTATAAGGGAGCAAACGACAAGTCGCAGCCATTTTTGTGACCACAGACGCTTATAAATATCCGCAAAGAGGTTATACGGATGCATTGCCCTCCTCCACGGACCACCGGCTACATGCATACCGCAAGAAACGTGACAGCAAAACTGGCGCTTAACGCCGTTATCGTATAAGCGAGAGATAGCTTTTCGGTCGTGCCGGCCTAATTCACTTGCATGCGCTTGCGTGCAGTGTGGCACTACCTCTTACCAAATGACCACTTTTATAGAGAGAGATATGCAAAACTTTTATGCAGAATGCAGATACGACCCTCCTACCTCTTTCCCCTGCAGCGGGGCATCGGAAACTCAAACCGCTAGAAATCAGACAGCACAGTTGTCACACGGTATCATTACAGCGACTGGCGCTTCCCGTTCGGCGCAATTCAGCTGCTATACATACAGATATAATTTTTGGGAGAGGTAGCGCCACACTACGTGCTTGCATGCAGTCGAATTGGGCCGGCACGACCGGGGAGGCACCTCTCGCTTACACGAGACCGGCGTAAAGTGACAGCTTTGCTGTCGCGTTTCGTGCGGTGTGTAAGTAGCCGGTGGCCCATGGAGGTGGGAGAAGAAAGGAGGGCAGCGCATATGTATAGCTTCTATGAGGATGTCTATGGGCGTCAGTGGTCATGAAAATGGCTCCGACTGCTCGTTTGCCCCCTATACCATGAAAAAAAAAAAAAAAAAATAGCACGGCACTATCTAACATATAATAAGTAAGAGGTAGTGGCACACTGCATGTTCACATGCAGCCTAATTGAACCGGCACGACCGGGGAGACGGGGACCTCTCTGAAACAATAGACCGGCGTAAAGTCACAGCTGTGCTGTCGCGTTTCTTGCGGTGTAAGTAGTCGGTGGCCCACTGAAGTGGAAGGAGAAAGGACGACAGCACATCTTTGTAGCCTCTATGAAGATTTTTATGGGCGCCGGTAGTCATGAAAATGGCCACTATACCATAAAAAGTAACGATTAATTGATGATACTCGTAACGGGAGCACTGAACTCCAACATGTATTATGTCTAATTAATCAGGATAACATACAGCGTGTAGTTTATAACATACTTTCATGCAATAAGCCCCGCCGTGAACTAACGAAGTTATTTCAACTATTTCAATATGGCAACACTGTGAAGTTCAACAACTTTGTCTTTAACACGCTGCAAATAAAATCTGTTACTGGCGTATCACTGCTTTTCGGGTATTCCGTTTTGATCTTTAAATTACAGTTTCAAGCAAATGTTATATGAATTTTTGGATTAAACTTCTTGATTAAATATTTTTCTGTTTCGAAACAATGTATATAAATTTAATAAAATTAAGAAGTTAAGATTTGTGTATCAACGTAAATACAAAATTATAGTATCTATTAACACCTTAATTTATCTTAGAAGAATATAAAGCTTGGAATAGTCAAGCATATCATTGCAAAACAATTGTAGCTGACCCGACAGACATCATTCTGTCATATTTCAAAATCTGTTGCCATGGTAACGTAATACGTTCAGTTGCGGGACTGTAAACCTGTTATCTACACTCTATTATGATTATCTTTACATATAAAAATGAATGTTTGTCTGTATCGTAAACTATCAATTTGATCATGTCATCTTTAGCAAAGTTGTTGAGCTCACGAAGGTTTCTGAGTTGGTACGACCAATTTTCGACAGATGGCGCCACGCGTAGCAAAGCCCGAAAGTACTGCAAGTTATTGATAAAATATCATACTTGAATACTTATTATTATCATTTTCCCGATAAAGACAAATCCCTTGCGTCTAGCCTTTCTCGAGTTATAAGTGCTGTAATTAACACGAATTTGTATTATATAGAGAAGATTACAAGTCAAGAACTAATAAAGCAATGAGATTAACCACACTCAAATAACAAAACTTGTGTTATTCACATGAATGGTGCAAAGGAGTCGGATTTACTATCGCAAAAAGCTAGCCTCTACAATTAATTAGCAACTCTTTGTATCTGTAATCCCGATCATAGCTGGATATACGAGATTGATTCCCACAGTGTAATCCTTAATTATTGTAGTGTAGTAAAGTGTGAGATTAGTTGTATGTGTGTAATACGTATATATTACATACAAATAATCTTACACTTTCTTTCAGTTATTTACTTTTCACGTTCTATCATGTATGATTGAACTTTCGTTACTATGTGGAAATGGATGGACACTGATTTTTTTTATGAGATAGGGGGACAAACGAGCAGTCGGAGACATTTTCTTGACCAACGACGCACATAGACTTCCGCGTGGAGACTACACAGATGCTCTGCCCTCCTCTCTCCTTCCACCGCCATGGCCCACCGGTTACTTACACACCGCAGGAAACGCAACAGCACAGGTGTCACTTTACGCTGGTCTCATGTAACCGAGAGGTACCTCTCCGGTCGTATCAACCAATTCGGCTGCATGCAGCATGAAGTGTGGCACTACCTTTTACTTTATACTTATATAGATTTCCAGTTGACATAAAGTTTATCGTGAAATAAAAATGGCAAATGGTTTGTTTGTGTTTATTTGCGGTGGCAACGAGTAACAGTTAGTTGTAGTAAGAGATAGTGGCACGAACGGGGAGGTACCTCTTGCTTACAGGTTACGCACATAAAGTGACTTCTATGCTGTTGCGTTTCACGCGGTGTTAAGTAGCCGCTGGCCCATGGATGTACATGTGCGTTGGTAGTTATGCAAATGACACCGACTGCTCGTTTGGTTTTTATAAAAAAAGTTATAATATAAAAGAATATCAGGTATAGGAGTAATATCTTACAACGCCTCATAAAATGTAACCATATAATTTGTATGTTATAACTTCCTTCATTTTCTCATTCCCCTCTTTATCATATTATTTTATCGGATATCCAAACTCGGAGACCCGGCTCGATTCACGACAGCGTGGCTGTGATATATTTCTACATATTATCATCATCATCATCATCATTTCGTATGGCTCTGATTAGGATCCTATATTGTAACTAGCTGTGCCCCGCGGTTTAACCCGCGTTAATTTTCTAAGAAATCCATATAAACTTCAACACCTTATTTCACCCCCTTAGGGGTTGAATTTCTAAAAATCCTTTCTTAGCGCATGCCTACGTCATACCATCTACCTGCATGCCAAATTCTAACCCGATCCGTCCAGTGGTTTGGGCTATGCGTTGATAGATGGCTATGTCACGTTTGAATTTTAAATATTATATATAGATATCCAGACTTCGCAACAATTTTTTGGCTGCTGGTGTGAACCGATGTAGTTCGGACAACCGTCCTTGGAAACTACGGAGCGGACAGTCGTTCACGTTGTGGGCTAGCGTGTGGTCAGGCTCTCCACATTCGCAGGACGGTTATAACTGTCTTTGCCCCCATTATTATATTATTACGATATTATTTTTATCGGATAAGATGGCAAACGCGCAAACGAATCGTTTTGTGAATAGACTATGAATATACAAGATTGATAAAAGCGAGAGGCGTATAAAACCACATATACTATTATAACATAAGTACAAATAAGTATATTATACACATATAAGTGCCTACAATTCAAACCGAAACTATTAAAAAAGTAAACGACAAGTATACGAAAATACTTTTTTCGAACAAGTTAAATAGCGAAAAAATGGAATCATGCTTTGTACCGGCAGCGAACGGCAACAACCACGCTCGCATACTCGCTATCAGCTGACGGTGCACGAAGGGAGAAAAAACTTCCTCGTAGAAATATTTAATTACTAGCTGTTACCCGCGGCTTCTTTCTCGTGGTTTTTCGCAGTAAAAAGGTACCGATGGACTCTTCAGTCCTTCAAATATCTCCACACTAAATTTCACATCAATCCGTTAATCCGTTTTGATGTGAGAGAAAGACAAACAAACAAACAAATACACTTTCGTATTTATAATATTATTATGCATATCTTTAGACGTCAACGGGTTAGCGATCTGGTGTTACGCGGCGATGTTCGCTCACCGACGAAATCCAGACCGTAAAGTAATAAATAATTGACACATACAAGCCCACAGTAGGTACATCATTTGTAGGTATACGACGCACTTACCTCGTGATGCGTCATAAATTTTTATTCCGCGTTAGACAGAAGGGACTCCAATAAAGTGGATTTTATTGGCGAATTCAATCGTGATTTTATAGTGATGGCTCTGCTAATACGCATAGGGTGTGACACGTACATGCATTATTAAACATAGATTGTACCTGTAAGAGGCAGGCCATGCTGCATTCGTAGGATGTACGTCCTGCACTTACTAAGACTCTTCAAATAGTATTATCAGTATGTATGCTGAATTATGTAAAAAATAAGGCCTTAAAGATTATGAGCATAAAATATTAGAAATAAAACCAGAGTTGTTGTCATTTCAAATATTTTTAAAGGGTTTTAAGGTTGGAAATATTACGTAGATCACCTGTACACATACCGCTCAGCCAAAGGCTATTATGCAAATATTTCACAGATGAATGCCCGGCTGTGGCCACTAAATACAAATTGCTTGTTTTAGCTATAGTGCGGCGGTTTACAAATATTCTTTGACTCTCTACCCAAGGTCAGAATTAAAGCAATGTTTATCCATCGTGTGAATATATGTTGCATATTTTATATAAGTTTATAGATATGTATATGTGTTTGTATATTGTTTGTCGGTATGAAGATTTATATGTTACCTGCTGTTGTCGGTTTGACTGATTTTAACGTTTAAAGTATATATCTCTGTATGATATTCGTCTTGATAACACTGTTTCTCTAACTAATGTCAGGTACTTATAATTATACTAGCCGCTTCGCTAATAACCAGCAATAAAATGTATTATTTAACTATTATACAACTACTAGCTGGGCTCCGCGATTTCGCCTGCGTAAGTTTCGATCCAGTGGAAGTATCGAGATGAAAAATACATATTGGCCTATTTTCAGACCTAGCCGATTTGTACACAAAATTTCATGAAAATCAATCAACACATTTCGGAGGTGTACGGTAACTAACATTGTGACACGAGAATTTTATAAAAACTAGCTGCCCGACAGACTTTGTCTTGTCGTTATTGGAAAATATGTTGTCATGGTAACGTGTAGCAAGGTGGCTGAATTATCAACACGTTACTTTACCCAACAATACTGTATATTCGATATAATATATATACAGGGTCTGTCGTAAATAATGGATAACCCGTGACCTGGAGTTAGTACTTGTCTAAAACTGTAAGAAAAACGTATTTTTTTTCCAGACTTCCTTACCGTATGAAAATGACTTAGCCTTTTATACTTTTTTATAAATTTCGCTACTTTTTATATTCATTCTGTTGCCATTTCATCAAATTTAGGTATTTCTTTGTTATTTTTGCAGTATTGTTTTTCTAAAGACGTGTGCTATTTAATTTCAGTAACATTTTAAGTGTTTTTGATGTTAAACATTTTCAAAATCGTCATTTTAAGATTTTTTCTACCAATTTTTTTCTTAACGTCAACTTTTGATAGTTTACTGTGAAAAAAAAAAGT
>LUGF01000406.1:16407-28490 GCA_001625245.1 Calycopis cecrops
GCCATTTTCATACGGTAAGGAAGTCTGGAAAAAAAATACGTTTTTCTTACAGTTTTAGACACGTACTAACTCCAGGTCACGGGTTATCCATTATTTACGACAGACCCTGTATATATAGGTGTGAGACGTCTTTTAATTCTCGCTTGCCTCTTTGTGCTTTAAAACGCTTACAAATTATGAAAAGTTTAATGCGGACAAACATAAAGTTTCATAACTTGATAAATACGTATTTGTTCCAAGCGGTTATTTATTAACAGCACGCTTACGTTCGAGATTTTAAATAAATTCTTGCCCAAAAACTCCTTTTCATAGGCTTCGCGGACCCCATAAATCTCGGATTAGCTTTTTAAGCTGACGTTTTTGGAGATTTTCAGGACATTCCTTTGTATTCTTTTTTTTTATTATATGGGGGCAGACGAGCAATCGGAGCCACTTTCATGACTACCGACACCCATAGACATTCGCATGGAGGTTATACAGATGCGTTGCCCTCCTTCATCATTCATTCATCATTTTTAACTTAAAATACCTTTGTAATAAAACTTGGTATATGTTCAGTAACTGGTCGGATAAGCATGGTATCGGCCCTCTTTATCATTTAATTTGAACACGAGACGTAGAGATAATGCTGCCGAATTGGGCAGGCACGACCGGGAAGGTACCTAACTCTCGCTCACACTATACATCAGCGTGAAGTGAAAGCTGTCGCGTTTCGTGTGGTGTATGATTTTCCGGTGGCCTCTAGATAGGGAAAGAGCAGAGACGGCAAAGGCTAATAATATCGCTATAAAAAATTAAGGAAAAAAAAGATATATTGAACTTGCAACGGCTTTAATAATTTAGCTTTGAGATACGACAATAAAGACTGTCAGATGAATATGATAATCGGATGGTTAAGAAAACAATTGAAGAACAATATTCTGCAATTTGCATCCCGTTACAAGTGAAACGAGGACCGGGGAACAATGCTAGTTATTAGTGCCTGCGATCTACGACCGTTTTTCTTTAATGAAGAGCCCTCCACTTTGTCCTGCCTCCGTAGGAACTCGTAATTGCCTCATTGTTAGAACTTAGATTTTAATATTAGAGAACTGAATATTAAAATCTAAGGGCGACAGCACACGCGCTATTTTAGCAGCGGCGATCGGCGATTTTGCGCCTGCATCGATGCACGATTTAGCGACTCTGCGTTCTGTCGCGGTAACGGAATCGCGCGATTTAGCAACTGCTCCGATGCTCGATGCTAAAAGTAGCATGAGTGGTGGCTCTAACTTCTAAATGGATGGACTTTTTCATTTCGTATAATGTTTTAAAACGAGAGCTTCAAAAGGTTAAAATTGAATGATAAAATAAATATTGTATTTTCTGTTATACACACATCATATTCTGTGTTTGAAAACTTTATTATGTTGATTTTTATGTTATTTTGTTTTTTATGATATATAAAGTGCTAGGGATCAACCATTTTTGCTCTTGACGCAGGAGAATACATTTACGTATGATTCCTAGGAGCCCTGGTAGCCCTTAGACTAATATTGGACTCGACACTTGGCGCAACACCGACTAAACTCCTGTGAGTGTCTTCAACAGTAATCTACGCCGCTGTCTACTAATTTAGAGGGACGGGTGGATGAATCCTCAGTTGAGCTGCACTTAGTCTAGCCACTCACGCCAAGCCTGTCTAGTATGGATAGACCTGTGCGGCATAGTCTTGGGGATCATAGAGATACGCTATAAAGATCTTCCCCTTTACTCAATCTGTATATTAATGAAATCGTAGTAAAATAATTACGGACATATTTGTATGATATACAGGAGTTATGCAATTCTATAAATGTAAATCCAATGAATCAATAACGACTTATAATAACGATTTTAACAGGATTACCTTGGGAAATTTGAAGTCCCGTGGTAATTTTGTGAAATGTATAATGAATTGACGACCAGGCTGGCGCAGCGCAGCCCTGTACCACGGGCTTGGATAAGTGGAGCATGTTGCGCCAGGGGTCGCGGATTCGAATCCCACCTAGGTCATGGATGTATTTATATATGTATTATATGTATTTCTACAGTAAAAATCTTAAACATATAAAATTTCTTAAATTTATAAAACATATTAAATATATTCTGGTGTCTAGTACCCGTAACACAAGTCCTTACGGTACTTAGCACGGGGCTAGGCTAACGTGGTGTGTAAAGTCAACAGATATTATTATATTAATTAGCTAATAATTTACGATAATAGGTATTACCCATTATAAAAAAAACATCTTTAACTGATTTTGTCGAGGTTTATTCAATTATTTTACAAACCTTTCAGAAGATTTACAGCAACCATGGTCACGGGTGAACAGTCTCGTGGACAGTCTCCGGGACACTGCGTTAAAATCAATTTTTGTTGTTGTTGTTGTTGTTATTATATTGTAATGACGAATTAGTTTTTAATTACTTAGCAAGGTCAACCCAACCTACTTATAACCACTGCAACCACTATAACAAGCACCAGCTTACTTATTATTTATAGCACTATCTTTATATGACTCGTGCGTATGTGATTTAATACAAATCTCATCACGTTCGCGTCATATCGCTCAAGCGCTACAGCCGCTGACGGATGAACAGCCTACACTGAGTAATAGGGTCGCCATTATTGCCCGCTCCACTACCATTTATTATTTAATGTAATTTATGAAAGGCTGCTTCATGTAATAAACACGTTTTACTTTATAAAGCAGAAATATTGAGAGAAAATGACAGACGAGCTGTAATAAGTATTTTGTGTATTCTGTCTCTTTCCCTCTCTCTCTCTCTCTTCAGCCGGTTTTAGACCAATATTGGATAAGGACAGCTCGCTTTCCTCTCTTCTCTTTCGTGTGGAATAAGATTGATTGAATTGAAAATTTATTATACAAAGTATGAGTATTTAATTCTCAAATAAATTAAAAAAATATATCTTACGAATCCCTCGTTTAAAAAACAGTCACACTTCTATAGTATACCTATAGAAGTGAATACATAAAACTATCTTGCTATTTACGCAAAATGGAGACGTCTAACATGCGCATTGCATGTTTTCTGACGTGATCTCCTAATAATTTTCCCAGTTTAAAGCCGCTAAACAACTCTTCACTTCAAAAATGATTAGCTAACGTTATATTTCTATTATTAAAAAAAGATAGTTAATAAGATATTACACCTTATTGGCACTAGAAATATCTGTATCGTTTCTCTATTATTATCCTGTCAATCCTCTCCAGTACACCAATAGATGTTAGAACTCATTATCTACTCCTTCACATGGCAACGTCGTTAGACAATAATCCTTACAAATGTTGAGTAAAAAAACCAAGTGACTCCAAGGACTGTAATACAAAACTTTTAGTCAAAATCTTGATTATTTTTATAATCTTATTGCCCTGTGGCAAAGAAAAATAAACGAAACAGTAAAAGGTAGTGCCACACTGCATGCTTGCATGCAGCCGAATTGGGCCGGCACGACCGGGGAGGTACCTCTCGCTTACACGAGACCGGCGTAAAGTGACAGCTGTGCTGTTGCATTTCGTGCGGTGTGTAAGTAGTAGTGTTGGTAACTGGTGGTCCATGGAGGTAGGAGGAGAAACGACGGCAGCGCATCTGTATAGTCTCTGTGCGGATGTCTTTGCGGTTCGGTCGCCATGGAAATGGCTCCGACTGCTCGTTTACCCCATATACCATAAAAAAAAAATAAAAAACGAGATATTGGAGATATTTGGTGAGAACCAACGCCAACTAACATCCACACAGTTAATGGTTATGCAAACCTAGGGGGTGGCACCGGCTACCCAAACTCTGGCATTGTTAAACCGCACGAAACGCGACAGTACATCACTTGTGAGAGAGATGGCCCAGTACTTGAAGATTTATTTACCAGGGGCACAGTAAATAAATGTACATTAAAATATTCAAATAACGAAACGTGTTGGTACACGACGGGACGGCTCTATCAGAACTTTTGTTTGTATTAAACTTTACCAATATACGAACAAAAAGTGTTTTCTTTTTAATGCCGCGTGCGGATGAAATGAAAGATTGAGATTGGTCTTTAAATATATTTCCTTATCAAGAGATAGACATAAAAAAATAGTCTTCTATATAAAATTATAGAAATATTATGCATATTTTCTTTAATTTTAACTTGAAATTATATAGATAGATAAACTACCTGGGCTACACGGTTTACGTTTAGATCCCGAGGAAATATTAAGATGAGAAATAGATGTTGGCTGATTCTCAGACCTACCCCACAAGTACACAAAATTTCTTGAGAATTGGTCAAGCCGTTCCCAAGGAGTATGTTAACTGTCATTGTGACACAAGAATTTTAGATACTAGATATTCGAACTCTAGTCAGTAAACTTATAGAAAACAGACATTTAAACACAATTTATCTCGAAAAATATCTCACAAACAAAAAAGTCTAAGCGAGCGTAGAATAACCGAATCAAGTTGACCTCGTATAATAAGAGACGTATGGATGTTTAAAGAGCCAAATACGCAAAAGTAAATGCAGAAAATCTTTTTAAACAATTTTTTTTATGGTATAGGTGGGCGGCAGTCGCAGCTATTTCCATGACTACCGACGCCCATAGACATCCGCATAGAGTCTATACAGTTGCGCTGGACCCTTTCTCCTCCCACCTCCATGGGCCACCGGCTACTTACACACCGCACGATACGCGACGATGATGATATTAGCATTTCAGTTACTTTACGTTTCTATCGCGTCCTATCTTCATAATGGCATTGCTTCTATACAGCACACACAGGAGCTCTTTCGGTATTGCAGTATACTTTTATATTGTAAACACATGCCATCGCATGCACTGTAAGGTATGATTGAATGGACGTACGGACAGAATAACTATTCTAAACGTTTTATATAGAAACCGAGTGCACTCTTTTTAATCGAATATTGCAGTAAAGATGCAATGTGTGTCGATGTGTGATTATGAAGGGTACATGATAGTATAAGAACACAATTTTTCCTCATTCGTCTATTTCAATGTGAATACCTGTAAATTTCTCAAAACTCTTCGTCTCGGACAGAGGGACACGAAGAGTTTTTAAAGTTTAGAAGTCGAAGTAAAGTCTTCAAAACAAAAAAACACAAGGTAGCTAATATGGTCACTGAACGGGAGGTTGTATTTCCATGTTTCAGATTCGTGACTGAAGGCTACTTTTAAATTGAATAATGATACTTTTGATACCGGGAAATGTACCCGTGACTTCGTGATCAGCAGTTGAACGTTCTCACTATTTCCAAAACGAGGGACGCTCGTTAAAAGTAAACCACAAACTCAATAAAGGACTAGCCGTTTTACATTCCGCGTTAATAACCAAATTCAAAGAAGTGAAATTCTTTTTAGGGAATGAGACAAAACGTTATAAATTAAATGTATAAAATGTCGGAGTTCATGGCATTTGAAACAATCAAATGATTAATATTCACCCTAATTATATTTCACGGACAAAAAGAAGGTTTTTGGGTTGATTGCGCAAAGAGTTTTTTCTTTATACGGAAACTTTTCGTTTAATTGTCTAACGTTCCCCCTTTCTCCCTGATTTCGAAATCTCCCCTTACAAACGAAGTGTATTTAGAGCTGGCAACACGGGTTTTACGCTAACTCGGAACACAAACGCTGCACTCGGGAGCGCTACGTGGGGAGTGTTACAAAGAAGTTTGCACCGACCGCCCGGCGCTATAGAATTATCCCGAAACAGCTGACGCTGCTTTATGTTCACGCTCGTGATACGCGAACCCTTTCACGGGATTTATGTTTAAAATAACTGAAAGCTGCGTTTTTATTTTTTATTCATTAATCCACTAGCATTTGCTGAGGTGTGCTTACGTAGAAAGCCTTTATTTATTATAAGTTAGGGTTAGGTTGCACCGTCTTTGCCAGATGGTCTTTGTCTGACCCTAAATGAATAATTGTATATTATATTTTACTATAAATTAATAAAATAAAATAGTAAAAAAATTAAGTTTAGTAGTTTTTTAACCACATACAAACAGGCGCTAAATAGACAAAATTCTATTAACGAATCAGTTTGGCTTCTATTGTCGCTACAAAGATCATCACAGAATTTATTCTCCTACTTGCAAACATACAACTTTCATTAGTTTAGACAAAAGTGGCAGCCCTAAGTTAGTTTAGCTTGCAAATTTGTTACTGTACACAACATAGAAGCTTCTAGACCAATAGTTCCCAACAAGTGGTTCGTAAAATATGGTCCGCAAATTATTTTAAATTAGCCGTGCAGTGATAGAGAAATTTTATTATTCCTACTTTGTAATCCCTGCGGTCCCCATATCGAGAATAATATAAAAGTGGTCCCTGGCCAAAAAATGGTTGGGAACCCCTGTTCTAGACAAACGTTCATTCATTTTCTGTGTTTGAGTAGTTAAGAATTAAGGGCGCTCCTTAACGTTGCGGCACCAGTGCACCACCCTGCAGGTTCGTTTAAATGTACTATGTAATTTAATGACTACCGAATATTTGCAGGAAAAGACGATATTTATTTTTTGTCTCTTGCAATATTCTTAATATAAATTTATCAATCCATTTTCAAATAAAACAACGGGTTACCAAAAGAAGTTCAATGATGAACCGGTAAAAGGTATTGAATGTACCTTTATCCCTTCCTAAAATCTCTTGTTTGTAAATCTCTAAAAAAATACAAAGAATCATATTATATTTTTATACCGGGAAGTGCCATATTATTTTTGAGAGAGAGAGATAAAATTGATAGAAATTCTTATATTAATTAAATCCATAATATAGGCATACATGATAAGGTTTTAATGATTCAATCACCCAAATTGGTTTGTACAATAGATTACCCGTTCATGTTAATCAAATCGCTTTGAGATTTAAATGTAACAATAGGTCCCTGGATGGATAACAGTGGACGTCCTTTAATTTATTCCCTCTGTGGCCGGAGATGTGAGGGTACGATCACAGTTTATATCAACAGTCCCTTCTACGTCTGCAGCTTTATATTGATAAAAGGTCGTGATATATAGGTACCTTTATACACTTTGTGGCTTTGTTTTTTTAGGTAATATTTGATGTTAGGTAAGAAGTATACCTAACTCGTAACATGAGAGCTTTAGAACCTTTAATAATTTTTTTTTATTCAGTTTTTCAGTCAGACAGATTATATTTAGTATAACTATTCTCTGGCGTAGTGGCACAGAGCTCGGATAAAGCGGAACATGATGCACTGGATTTTTTTTTACGCCGGGGAATGCTTTTAAGCATGATCTTAGGATGGGGGATCCTGAGGGGTATGTGGGACCCGAGAGCCGGTAAGCGACTCCCCACCTCCTCCACCAACTAAGAGCGGTGTTCCTGCTTTAATACTAGTGGAGGAGTCACGGGAAAGCGTGTTTTCAAGGCACTTCTCCGGAGGGATACTCCTAAACAACGACGTTAAGGTGTGCTGGTATACACAGTACACAGAACAACTCGGGCCACTTAAGCAGACGACGACTATGTGGCACTGGGGCGCGCGTTCGAATACCACCTAGCACATGGAAGTTTATCTATGTATATATGTATTCCTATAATATAAATATTAAATATATGAAATTTCTTAAATTCATAATACACATTAATTAATTATATTTCCGTTGCGTGCTCTATTGCTGGCAGATCCGGGGCACCTCAGAATAGACGGCCGATGGCACCCGCGGGATTTTAGTGCCGATTCGGTTTTTCCGGGAGTGGCACACACATCCACCGGACCTCACCCTCGGTCCAGTGGCAGTGTGTAAATCCAGTTCCACGAGAAAAAAAATACCGTTGTCTTGTATCTAAGTCCTTACGGTACTTAACACGGGGCAAGCTTAACGAAGTGTGAAAACTTGCACATAATTTATTATTACTATCAGTACTCTGCTAAAGATCTAAACAAGGCTTATTTTATCAAATGCCAAGTCGGTAGTACTTGCATAATCACTGTTCAATTATGTTGCAGGTACTGTCACACTTGTGACGGATCAGTACTAATTAGTGAATCTGATGCCGTGACACGTCACATTCACCGTAGACGACGTAACACTAATTACACTAGATCCCGTTATGATTAACAAGTCTATTTATACAATAACCTGACATTGTGATTGGAGCCGCCCGCCTGTTTCCTAGAAATTTGACTGACGTAAAGCCTTTATGAGATACCCACGCTTTCTGCTATCTGAACAGAATTAATCGATGCACGTGTTTTGCTGTTGTACATCATTTCACTACGTTAAATTTTGCTATAATAAGTTTATGAGCCTGGCAACCGAAATAATACAAAAGAAATAGAAATAGCTATTATATAATAGAGAGAAAGAAGAGACCTTGAAAAATGAGATGAAATCATATTTCTTTTACAGCTTAAGGAGGCAAACGAGCAATTGGAGCCATTTTCACGACTACCAACGCCCATAGACCACCGCATAAAGGCCATACAGATGCCCTGCCCCCCTTCCTCCTCTACCCTCCATAGGCTACAATAATAAATAACTAGCTCTGCCCCGCGGTTTAACCCGTGCAAATTTCGATCTCGTGGAAAATAGAAATCATCCGTTGACATCCCATAGCAACATTTTTTCGGGATAAAAATTATCCTATGCGTTAATCTAAGTTACTTTTTATGCGAGTAAATCCAAGTCACATGAAAATCGGTTCAGCAGTTTTTGCGTGAAGGAGTAACAAACAAACATGCAAACTTTCGCATTTATAATATTAGTAGGATAAACAAAACCGCCGATAAGATGTGAAATGTTTTGTTGCCATAAAGATTATGTTGTATCATTTAAATAAATATGAACTGAATATTTACTATATAGGAGTCCTCTCTCAAAGTCATCAAGGTGATTAAGTGTCGCAGATAGATTTACTGAGCCACAGCAAAATCATTTTTACAAAACAATATAAATTTTACCATAAAGTAAAAAATGATTTTCCTAAATTGTCACGTCCACCTGTCACTGCCTTCATTTATATCAATGTCAAAGTTTGCCTCCAAAAAAACATTTTCCAACAACAATCTCAATTGATATTCAGAGTAAGGGTAGCAAAATATCACCAACGTGTATCAAATGTATTTATTTGTCTGTTATTCCAGACGTACTGTCGCCAGAAGGCTGAAACGTATAGTAGGTATTATCAACATTATTTTTTAGCATAAGGGAACAAACGAGCAGTCGGAGTCATTTTCATGACTATAGACATTAGCATAGAGATTATAATGATGCGTTGCCCTCCATTCTATCTCCTCTCTCTCGATGGTTCACCGGCTACTTGCACACCGCACGAAACGCGAAAGCACAGCTGTCACTTTCGGGCGGTATTGTGTAAGATAGTACCTCCCCATTCAAGTCGTTCCTAAAAACACAATAATAATATTTTTAGTATGACTAAATATTAACTAAAAATTAATTAAAAATGTCTATATATGTTTTCAAAGGCCTGTTTCATAGGTGTCTATTAGTTCCAGTTACTCTACTAGGAACTATTAGCAAATTAACTACCAGTTTAACAGGTTTCCATTAGAAACAGTTAATTAAAAACTTTTATGTGGCAGTTAAGAGCTAAGTGTTGAGTAGAACTTCGCATTATTATACTCGTATTCACCCGTGTAACAGGCACTGAGAAATGGAAATCAGCCTATAGCTGTCCACTACTGAAAGTAGATCCCTTATAGGTCCACTGCAGAACGTAGATCCCTTACAGGTCCACTACTGAACATAGATCCCTTACAGGTCCACTGCTGAACCTAGATCCCATATAGGTCCACTGCTGAACGTAGATCCCTTATGGGTATACTACTGAACGTAGTCCCTTATAAGTCCACGACTGAACTTAGTCCCCTATAGGTCCACTGCTGAACCTAGATCCCATATAGGTCCACTGCTGAACGTAGATACCTTATGGGTATACTACTGAACGTAGTCCCTTATAGGTCCACTACTGAACTTAGTCCCCTATAGGTCCACTGCTGAACCTAGATCCCATATAAGTCCACTGCTGAACGTAGATCCCTTATGGGTATACTACTGAACGTAGTCCCTTATAGGTCCACTACTGAACGTAGTCCCCTATAGGTTCACTGCTGAACGTAGATCCCTTATAGGTTGCTGAACGTTTGTTCTGAACTTATATCTTTGTGACATCTTTGTACATTTCGGTTGGTATTATAGTTAGTAACTATTCCTTATTATTATACTAATACTAGCTGCCCTCCGCGGTCTCGGCCGCGTAACTTTCGATCCCGTGAAAATATCGAGATGAAAAATAGATGTTGGCCGATTCTCATACCTACCCGATATGTACACAAAAATTCATGAAAATCGGTTTAGCCGTTTCGGAGGAGTAGGTATCTATGGTGTTAATGATAGTTAAATTGTGACACAAGAATTTTATATATTTTTTTATGACATAGGGCAGCAAACGTCGGTGCCCTTTTCATGATTACCGACGCCCATAGATATCCGCATAGAGGCTACACAGATGCGCTGCCGTCCTTTCTCTTCCCACCTCCATGGGCCACCGGCTACTTACACACCAAATGAAACGCGACAGCACAGCTGTCACTACACGCTAGTCTCGTGTAAGCGAGAGGTACCTCCTCAGTCGTGCCGGCTCAATTGGCCTCTGCTAAATATATATAGAGATCATAATATATTCGTATTATATTGCGGAGGCCCCACACAATGCATCCTCACTGAACATCAAACGCGGGACGAGTAATCGTATCCCAGCCGGAGCGACCACTAAATGAAAATCAATATACCTTCAAAGCGGCTTATAAACAACAAAGCGTCTTGCCGAGCGTCTGACCGCTCCATGCAACATTATCCCACAGGCAATCTATTCTTTAGTGTATGTTATATACAGAATATCCCTTTCCTATATTTCTGCTGTCGTGTTTCGAGCGGTGTGTAAGTAAGCCCATGGAGGTGGGAGGAGAAAGGAGGACAGTGCGTCTATGCGACAGCTCGTGTCCGACTTGCCCCCCTATTCCTTAAAAAAAAATTAAAAAAAGAAAATATAAAAAGAGCTCTTTTTTAATCACTAAACATGTTTCATACATTTCAAATACCTGTCTTATTAACATAAATTATGTTTGTCATGTACATTTTTGCGCAAAAAATTTGACAAAATTTTAGATACTATAATTATACTAGCTGCGCCCCGCGGCTTCGCCCGCGTAAATTTCGATATCGTGGAAAATCATTCCATGGCATCCCTCAGGAACATTTTTTCGGGATAAAAAGTATCCTATGTTATTTCTAATACCTCCAGGAATATGTGTACAAAGTTTCATAATGATCGGTCTAGTAGTTTTGGCGTGAAAGCGTAACAAACAAACTTACATTCACATTTATAATATTAGTAGGGATAGGGATTAATATAACTTTCATCTTTAAAAGTATTAAACTTTCTCCTCTTGTTACTATTTTTATTAGACGGTTCAATTATATTACTATAATTAAATACATTGGAAGGTAATAAAACGTGAGCGAAATACATATCCATCATTTGTTTCCATCGAAAACTTATTATCGTCAATAAACTTGCGAAATTCTGTCGCGTGCTCGGAAACATCTTCTCATTTCGATCCATCTTTTCCTAGCGCACCTTACCGGGAAATTGCTGTCTATTTATTGACTGCGCGTGTCAACAAAGTTACAATACAGCAAATATATTTGTGCGAGGAACATGATAGCATTTATGTACTTACACAGCTCGAATTCAGTAGGAAATTGATATTATTATACTTGTAATGTGTAGTACATGTGTACGTGTGTCAATTTAGAAGCTATTGTCCCGGTGGATTATCTATGAATATCTCATTTCTAGACATATATGTATAATATGAATCTATGCTATTTATGAAGCAGGGGATCTTAAGTTGAGCAAGTGCTAGTTGACATGGAATTTTCTCATTTCTTATTTTTGTCATTAAGCAATTGTTCTGAACCACGTGTGCTGCCATCTAGGCGTGTTCAGCATAATTAATGTAATCAATATTGTAATACCGCCAGA
>LUGF01000406.1:29834-45236 GCA_001625245.1 Calycopis cecrops
TGGGATGAGAGAAGCCTAGAGGGTTCAGGAGTTCTGGAGCGGTCCACCGTGGTTTGAGTTACATCACATGAAGGGCAGTGCCATGTACCAGCGATCTTGGCCCTGGCAGAGAGTCCTACACACGATTTGTGGTAATGAAAAGTGCACTTCCCACATTTAGCGGCATCTATCGGTGACAAGAATTTACCGCATCCCTTGCACTTCGCCATTGTTGTTAACAGTGATTGATGTTCCTGAGTGGATGCGCGGCTGGATCGACAGGTGGCGTATTATTTTGGTAATAAGTAAAGGATTAACCAATTACGGCAGTACACTGAAATGGCGACAGATGGCGTTATCCTATCTAGATTTATTTTAGATATTTTCACGGTGTTATAGTGATGCGTACACCATGGGTATAAGTTCAACACCAATGATATAAAGGTTCACGCACACTGCTAGCAATATTAAGTTTGTGTTGTCGCTTATAAAGAGTTTAACTGTTTTTGACTGAGTAGTAAGTAAGTTTCGGGTAGTTACCGTTCATGTACAGTGTCCAATTTTTATTTTGATGATTTCAACATTTAACACTGAACCAATCCACTAGATAATAGTTTGTACACTACTTAACACATAATACTATGACCGCACAATAAAGACTTTACTAAATAACGCGTGTATATATATTTAATATACGGACGTGCACGAAAGCAGTTAAATACATTTGACAACCGTGACGTCCGTGACGTCATATGACACATAAACTGCGCTTCGCTTCGCTGCGCTTCGCTGCGCTTCGCCGCGCTTTTGGTGTGAATTGACCCTAACACCAACTCAACAAGCGGTTGCGATGAATTGGGCCGGCGCGAGTTTTAAAATATTATTACAGAAATACATATATTATGTACCTATACATCATATGTTATACAGCGTGAAATTATAATGGTTCTCGAGCCGAAGCATATGAATTTGGAATAATTTATAGCACCAATAAAAACGGGTAAACCAATTGTAACGTGAAATATAAAAAAGTTTCAATTTTAATATATCATTTATATTCCTTCGAGTTGGTAATAGTAGGTACCTACTATTCTTCAAACATGTATGAATGATCAGCTGTTACGTAACAAGTTCGTCTACCTGTCGGCAGGCGGCGCAAGACGATCGTAAATACTAGAAAGTTTCTGTTTTTCTTTCGTAGGTACTTTATACTATTAAACATGATTATTCTTATCATAAGAGATAATCAGATAGAGATAACAGAATTTTAGGTATTTCAGGCATATTTAAAAGTCGGATCTATCTACGAAATAATTAACTTACTTACGGATTATGAAATAACTTCTCTGTTCTCCGTTCAATACACGTTTTAAGCTATTGTTTTTAAATTTTTCAATGTACATATCTCTATCACTTTGTGTTGTTAATTATGTTGTTAATTGTTAATGTTTTCACTACTCTGCACGCACTGGCACTCCGTAGTTTCATCACGATCCACAACAAAAACTCGAGGGTATTAATGTCCGGGTTCCTAGGACAAACCTACATATGCCACGTCCTCGTTTGAGTATTCATAATGACGACTCATTTTCACGAAATAAACACAAAGTATGTACAATCACATCACAAAAGCTGACGAGTGCCGACTATCGACGCTCGCGTGACTGACTGACCGGCGGTCAGTGACCGCCGGCGCGGGCGCGGGGGGGGGAGCTAAGAGTCCAATGCTATGATTGGCTAAGTCGCGCGTCTATTGTAAAAAATATAGCACTCTCTGTCTCACTCCGATTTATTGCCCTTACTATGAGTTTTCACTTTTTCAAACGCTAGCGATATAACTATCGACTTTAATAAAAAAAAATAGTTATTTTAATAAATTAATATTATACATAGGTTCTGTTATTGATATAGAACTCAAAATTTTCTTTTCGATGACGACTAAAATTCCACGCTGTATAATATACATCTATGACCTAGATACTATATAGTTATGGCTAGCGGAATTACTAACCGTTCTAACGCACGAAACGATGTCACTTCACGGCTGTATTATGAGAGCGAGGGGTACTCCCCCGGAACTTCCAGCCAGATTTGGCTGCAATGCAGCAATGGCACTAACCCTTACAAAAAAGGATTTAGTTTCACGAACAAAACTTTTTGTATGAACCCTTTGATTTTTTTGTACGACTACAACGAAAAATATTAATGAGTGTAATGTGTCCTGTCCATTCTTTCTAAGGTCTATGAATAGCGATCATCAAAATAATTATTCTATAACCAAGCATCAAATACATTGTGCCAATAAATGACGTAAATTTAGCGCCATCTATGAAAAAAATTGGCGCATTTGATCTGCAACATCATATTAGTTTGCGGATTTGCTGTATGTCCAAAGAGTGGCGCTCAATTATTGAATGTTTAAATTATATTTAGTGGGCGTGGCTTAAACTTCATTTTCCCAAGGTCATTCACAATATTCAGCGCCTTAACATGCTTAGCTTGTACACAATGTAAGACTGTCTCATGCCTTGGATCTCGCTCGCATTGCACACATTGTATCGAGTAACAGCATTCGATAACATTACCTGGCGCTGATGTCAACCGCATCATCTGCTACAAATATGTGATGCAGGCAGACGAGCGCCGCGCCGGACGGCTGCGGTGTGGTGAGAGAATAACTTAGAGCTGACCGTTTATTAGTACCTATATTGTACGGCTTATATTAATAAAATATGATTCGATTTTTGTTTTAGTAAGACGTAGTGCCTTGCTACATTGTACCTGAAGCTAGCATCATCGTGTCGGATAAATTCAGATGAAATAGCACTAAGGGGAAGGTACTTCTCGCTCACACGACACCGCCGTAAAGTGAGAACTATGTTTGTAAAGTTTCTTTAACTTTTCTAGAGGAAAGGTAGTACTCAATAATCTCCCTCTGTTCTTTTGCTACTTATCTGTGGACTTGACACACCACGTTAGTCTAGCACCGTGCTAAGTACCGTAAGGACTTGTGTTACGGGTACTAGACAACAGAATATATTTAATATGTTTTATACATATATTTAAGAAATTTTATATATTTAAAATTTTTATTATAGAAATACATACATTATAAATACATACATAAACATCCATGACCAAGACGGGATTCAAACCCGCGACCCTTGGCGCAACATGCTTCACTTATCCGAGCCCTGTACCACTGCGCCAGCCTGGTCGTCAGTACTTATATTACAAAAAGATTGATTGACATAAATAATTATAATATTTGACTCGACAATTGTTTAAATATCTATTTCACACTTATGATTGAATTGCCTAATCTATTCTTTTTCATTTTAATCTTAATGGATTAGATGTTTAATACAAAATATGTTTACTTAATCGTTTGATATATAATTTATCCGTCAAAAAATTACATTCGTAATTTCTTGGCTTGGTTATAGAATTAAAAACTCCGAGTTGTGCAAACATTCACATCAATTTAAGCGCAACAGAATAAGTTAACCTCAAGAGAACCGCGGTAATATACAAAGTGTAGTATTAAAACAATGAAGTCTCAACTCTGCCACAATGTTGTAAAGAAAACTTTGGAACAAGCTCCACTCAAACCTTGTTATTCTAGCAACAGTGTATCACGTATGCTCTTGCACATCCTATTAGCGAAATTAGATTCATTGCGAATACAGTTTCTTGGGATTCCATTTTGTTCTTATTCAAACCGTAGAGAGAGAGAGAGAGAGTCAACAACAACATATTCACGATAGTCCCCTAACAGGATAAGCAGAGGATACTCAGTCCCATGTATCACGATCTTTACACGCTTAACTTTTTTTTATAGTATAGGGGGTAAACGAGCAGTCGGAGCCATTTTCATGACTACCGAAGCGCATAGACATCCGCATAGAGGCTGTATTGATGCTCTGCCCTCCTTTCTCCTCCCACCCCCATGGGCCACCGGCTTACACACCGCACGAAAAGCGACAGCACTGTCACTTTACGCCGATCTCGTGTTAGCGAGAGGTACCTCCCCGGTCGTGCCGGCCCGATTCGGCTGCATGCATTCAGTGTGGCACTACCTGTTACTAAATTCTCGTTGCTTCCTCTCAGCTTTCTTCATACACACACGCCGGTTGCAAGTACTCCTTTCGACACCTTCGGAAAGTGCCCCATCCCCAATCTGATCAAGGTACGTCAGTGCTGCTCAACCTTGTGTCTCAAAATGGTAAAATATTGACCAGAGTTGTAGCTACCGGCGTATTAACAGTACCGTGACATCGAGCGGTGTCTGCACCACAGAAGATAAAAGACAAATAAGTTTTATTGTGAAGGGGGACAAACCAGCCGCAATAGTCCTTCGACTACAAGACTACCGACGCTTATAGACATAGACATAGACATCACACTAAAACTCACAAACCGCACTGTACACGAAATTAGTCCCCTAGATACAAAACCCCTCAAAGGCAAGCTTCACTGCTACTAGGGCAGAATATCATAGATAAACAGTGTCAAACTGTGTTACAGCTCCCGCAACAGCGAAGTAAATGCTCTTTGTAATTCACTAACGATGTTTATAGTACGTAAAGGGACTCGACCACCAATTACCGTCATTAAAATAGCAACCTAAAGCAAACAGCTGTTATATAAGTTCTATTTTATCGTACGGCATTTTCGATGTTGATTGTTAGCTATTATATCGACGATAAGACACAAGATAGGTATACTAAAGGAAAACTAATAAGTTCTTAAAATATTTATAATGGGATTTATTTAAAATCTAGGTTCTAATAATCCTAAAAAACCTTGGACTTTAGAGTAATATGTATTCAATGGAAGTTACTGCTGAATTGCTAGATGTAGATGAACTAAGAACAGGTTTAATGAAAATCCTCCTAATTAGTTCAAATTCGCTGGGAACAAACTTAGTGTTTAAATAAACTTAACTGCAGATGAATGTTGATATTACTGAGCGGCCGTCATTAAAAGCGAATTTAATTACGCAAACTCCATGCGATGGCTAGTGAGCCCTGGCTGATAAAATGTTATGTAAATTATTTCATGAAAATCAAGCTTCGCTAGCGGTGATTATGACGTTCATTAGTTATACCCAAAATGCTTTTAATATCAAACCGCTGCAAATGTATGTTGCGGTTAATTCTATTTTTGTGATGCGCAATATAGCAGCCGTTATTGGATAAGTAAATTATTATACCATCATCATCATCAGTCTACTGCAGTCCACTGTTAGGCCACAGATGGATAGGCTTCTGGTCTTTCACGTCACTGGCATCGATCTTCGGCTATTCTTTCCCACTTCCTGCCCACAGCTTTGCGTATGCATTATACAATTTTTAAAGCATTATTAATAATCATCACTGTTGATATTGATTGATCGCTTGTGACGTCATTTGACGTGACATTCCTAATTTAAACGATGTGAGTGATTGGTGTGCTTTTATTAATGGGTTTTGATCTCGAAAGTTTTATTCCTTTAGAAGTTATTAAAAGCCGTGATTGTAAGAGGATTATTCACGCTTAACCAAAAATAATGAAGTAAGCCGTAACAAGGATTTCTTTCTTTTTTCTGGACAATTAATATATGCCGAAGTAATTTTATTTTCCGTTATAGTATAAAATATCAATAAATATCAAACTAGAAAAAAATACGAAAAGATATTTAAACAGAGAATTAGAACATGAAAACCCTTGTTATGCTGATATCTCTGAGCGACAGTATTCACACACACACACAAATTTGAGTTTATTACATTAAAATAATCTACAAAATAGTTACCACTACCGAAATGAGTCTCATAAAGAATAATCCTAAACGTAGGCAACACCTAGTTTCACACAGTTTTAGATTATAGTAGGTAATACGAGCTTCAAATTCTTTATACCATTCTGAATTTATAAATTGCTTGATAAAAACATATTTCTATATTCTATTTTCAGACTTCGCTAGACAATAATATAAAAATAGAATAATCTTATAACTTAAAGGTTTTATATATTTTAAGTTTGTATATTCTATTTTCGTGCCGTTTTCTTATTTCGTTATTTGTTTTGAGCTGTCGTCTATTCAGCTGTCGTTTATATCATGTCGTGTTCCTATTATTGTACTAGTCAATTTCATTACATCCATGTCGTCGACTTGTCTCTTCATAAACGAAGACAGTTTATACGTCCTGCTAGAGTTGACACTTTCACGAAATATAATTATAGAGCGACATCTTTGTAGTTGTGATAATAGACTAAGTAACACATCTACAAAGTCTACAGCAATAATTTCTATCAGTGTGAATTTAAACGTAGGATCAGGAGCAGGAAGAAACAAGGGGAGGGAGTTTAAATTAATTTAATAATTATATAGTAAAAAATAAGAATATAGTAAGAGGTTGTGCCACGCTGCACGCTAGGTGCTGATTTGATCCGGCACCACCGGGGACGTACCTCTCGCTTACACGAGATCGGTGTAAAGTGACAGTGCTGTCGCGTTTCGTGCGGTGTGTAAGTAGCCGGTGACCCATTGAGATGGGAGGAGAAAGGAGGGCAGCGCATCTCTATAGCTTCTATGCGGATGTCTATGGGCGTCGGTAGTCTTTAAAATTGCTCCAATTGCTCGTTTGCCCCCTATACCATAAAAAAGTGAAGCGTGTAAAGATCGTTATACATATCACTGAGTATGCTATAAGTGACAGCTGTGCCGTAGGTAGCCGGTCGCCCATGGAGGGGGCGGGGAAGGAGTGCAACGCATCTGTATAAATCTATGTGGGTGTCTATGGGCCTCGGTAGTCATGGAAATGATTTCGTTTGCTCGTTTACCGCATTAGAGTATAAAAAAGTATTATTAAGTTAAGTCAGACTAGTCAGAAAGTTCAGAAGACGGCAATTAGTGCAATCCATCTATATATTTTACACCATGTATTGGCTCCTATATATATTCGTCTATACATTACATACTTTATAAGCTGTGCATATCATTTTCATCCTTGACTTTATTTTACCGTCAGCATGTAAAGTTGGATCGTATATCTTTAATGAACTTAACTTATCTCAAAGCTTCGTAACTTAAAAGCCAAAGTAATAATTAAGCAACTTTCGAGTTTTTATATGGATATTTTATCTAATTCTATTAAAAGTAAATGTGAAATACGAGCCAAGTTGAATATTATCACCGAAAATCAACTGAGATCTAAATAAATGCCAAATTCGCTTAACACTCTTGATACTTATAAGAATTTAAAATATTTTATGAATACAATAATACTTCGCCCTCCTATACCATACAAAAAGTTTATACAGACATAGATAATAGAGTGTTTCACAATTCACGGTCACTCAATGTCATCCCTTTACAAGAAAACCGTTTCCTAATGGCCGCGTGCCTTCCGAGCTGCGATACAGACTAGTATTTATTGTACGAACTGTGAGCGTCGTGTTTATAACGCGAGTTATGTCTCACGCCCACGTCTTTTGCGTCGCCAGTTCAAAGGCGACATTAGTTTCGTAAGAAAATATAAATAACGACATTTCTTAGTTGTTTTGTGATCTGTGGAATCACCCAAGTGGAACTTATTTATCATCTTTTCTATATACATAGAGCAAATCTTGTAGACGGCTTCAACATCACTAATCAAAACTACATTAGATTTTTCCGCCGTTTACAAACTTATTAGTAGCTTAACTTAAACGTTAAGGTAACGTAGCGTAACTTTAAGGAACATTAAGAACAACTCTTTTATTTGATTCATTTATAATTTAATTGATTGTATTAATTATGAGAAATTATGTTCTTTAAACCTAACACATATAAATATATTAAAGTCAATAATTAGTACATGAATAAAATAAAACAATAGTAAACAAATTAAATATCACCATCGACCACCACGACACGAAACGCGACAGTACAGTCACTTTACGCTGGTGTCGTGTAAGCGAGAGGTACCTCCGCGGTCGTGCCGGCCCAATTCGACTTGCATGCAGCGTGGAACTACCTCTTACTAATATTACCAAGCGGCGCTCATTAAAAAGGAATTTAATTACGCAAGCTCCATCCGATGGCTAGCGAGCCCTAACTGATAAAAATATAATATACTAGCTGCACCGTGCACGCGCTGCTACGCCACCAACAGATACGTCAGCGTAGACTGTCATAGCAATATTTAAAAATTAATTGGAAAGACAGTGGCGCCATCTATCTAAAATTGGTCGTACCAACATAGAAACCTTCGTGGGCGCATTCAGAACAGCTTTACTAAAGATCAGCACATTCTCAAATGCATTATGCATTACGATTCTAGAAAGGACATACAGACAAACATTCATTTTTACATATAGATATAGTTAATACATTCGTGTCTGTGAATGAATGGAAATGCACATATAAAATTTCAACCCAATCGGTTAAGGCGTTTAGTAGTTGACATAGCGACTGCAGCGCTACCCACCGGATCCATTTGTATTTTCCCTGATCCCTAAAATCCCGATTATAAGGTTATATATAAATTATAAGGCTTCACTCACACCCTGCGTAGATAGGAGGCTTAAAGGATACCACGACCACGGCCGCGCGATAAACATTTTTATTTTATAATAAGGATCTGTACGTGAGCGGGTTTAACGCAGCTTATTATAGGAAATAGGAAATATGTTTATAAAATATAAAACAAACTCGTCTTTATGGACGTCTTATTAAGAAATGGTTTAGGATGAAACGAAATAATGAATTTTATATTATATTATATTTATATTTCGGGTATTTAGGATTATAATACTTTTATTACAAATATGATTTACTCTGTTTTTGTTGTTAAATTATAGTTTATCTAGCTAATTTAACAGAACTTGAAAACGCTAGTAAAACTGTCGGGGCAAACGATCAGTTAAAGCTATTTCATGACTACCGCATATAGACCACACAGAAGATATGCCCTCCTCCCCCCTTCATGGTCTACCGGATACTTACAAACAAGAAACATGTCAGCCCAGCTGTCACTTGACATTACACACTGATATCAAACACACACAGAGAGACGGACAGACAGACAGGATATCTCTACTCATCATAACTAACGAATTAGTTCTATTCGTCAGTTCGTACCTCACAAACACGTTAGCTAAACTAACAAAGAATAAAACTGTATAATGAAGTAGCTAAGGCCAGTGTCGGCGCTAATGAACATTGGCTGTAAGTGTCAGTTGTCACGCTCACAAATTACGCGGGACATGCTAAACTTAGCTAATAAAAGGTTACTACCGACTATAATTATTTACGGTTCTTCTTTGATTAATAGATATAATAATCATTATCATCTTTGTAATTTTTTTGTAGTGTAAGGAGGCAAACAATCTATTGGAGCCATTTACCTGACTTCCGACGCCCATAGACATCCGCATAGAGATTATACAGATGCGTTGCCCTCCATTCTCCTCCTCCCTCCATGGGCCACCTGCTACTTACCTACACAGCACAAAACACAACACAGCTGTCACTTTACGCCAGTGTCATGTAAGCGAGAGGTATCTCCCCCGTCGTGCCGGCTCAATTCGGCTACATGCATGCACCCAGTGTGTAAAGTAACTTCTTATGCTATAAAAAAGTACACTTACTTTACCGTGGGAGGAACGCTTGTGTTGAATCATAAATAAAATAATTTTAATAGAATTTATTGCTACATTTATGATGTGCATGTCGTAAAGTTTTTAGTGCTCGACTGACCACTTGCCACATCGACACTTAAGCGAATTGCAGCTCTTATTGTAAGTCTATTTTAGGTATCAAGTTTTTCATTTCTATTTCTTGGTTTATGAAAAAATATACATCTTTCAATAATTCAAAGAGTTAATTTAACAAGTTAATTATGCTTTTAAAATATAGAAGAATTCACTTAGCAGGACTTCTAAGTCACAATATGTTGTTTAAAACGACAGAACCCAACCCGATTTGAACCTTGTTTAATACTGTTAGGAGTTAGCCCGAGAAGTTGCAACTTTGTAATTAACTGCTCTATCTTAATCTAACGTATAAATAACTTTCATTGTGCATTAACTAAAAAGCTTTTGTACTGGATTTTATTCACTAAACGTCCTTCCATTGCCTTTGTAATAATTTTCAAATGACCTTTATGTTTTAGTTTTATTTTAACACTGCGCCCCGCGTTTTCACCCGCGTAAGTTTCGATCCCGCGGAAAATTGAAAATCATCCCATGGCACCCCATAGAACATTTTTCCGCGATAAAAACTATCCTATGTGCTAATCCAAGTTGCCCTCTGTGTGTGTCAAATTTCATGAAATTCGGTTAAGCAGTTTTTGCGTGAAGGAGTAACAAACAAACAAACATACAAACTTTCGCATTTATAATATTAGTAGGATAGGACGAGCTAAACAATTATTGAGAGCCATTTTGTGCACTGTTTGAGTGTATGATGTTGGCGGTCTACTATTTCTCCCAGTTGCAGGACCCCGGATCTACAAGCAACAGGATCCCTGAAAACGCCAGACTTATCTTTGGAGACTATCCGGCTGCCTTTGAACAGTCCCTACTCCAACGTTGGAACCGTGCAATGGGCCTAGAAATTGCCTATCCTGACCTCTGGTCCCAATGCTTCAACGGAACACGCCACGTCAGTGATCCTAATCCACGCCGCCATCTGTTGATTCAAAGGGACAGGTAGAGGACCCTCCAGCTGAGCTGCTCTTAGTCGGACCTCTCCCCCCAAGCCTATACGTTAGCCCTGTATGGCCTATATAGCCTTGGGGATCAAAGAAGCCCTCCCACCACGACAAAGTAGCTGCACAGTGCATAGTATCTTCGGGGGCGGCACAATCAATACCTTCACTTACTCTTGGACACTATGACATTCTTGATTTTCCAAGCGAATAAATAGATTCATACATTGTATGCACATGTTTGTGCTCTCTTAAACCATAGATTGCCGATTACAATGATCCTTACACAAGACGAGAAAATGATACAAGAAAATGATGATGAAAAAAAACATACAGAAACACAACTCGCTCGCTAACGCTGCAAAGAATGTAGGTCTCTAGTGTTTTCTTTTGTTTTAAAAGTATTTTATTGTACTTACAGTGTGAGTACCACAAACATTTTCTAAATAAAATAAATATTACATAGATAAATATACGAAAACACAATATCTTACATATTAATACGAATCGTTAATACATTAGAATACAAAATATACATAGACAAGATTATATTAATGATGTATTCTCACTCTAAATATACAACTATTTTATTCGAGAATCCATAATCGACCGTAAGCATGAATGAAGTAAACGTGTAACGAAATGGTGCCCTTATAAATTAATCATAAGTACAAGTTGGTAGTGACGTTTTGTTTTAGCTGGATATTTGGACATGTTAAAAGTCATTAACAACGAATGTCATATATTTCTCTTTACATTTCTTTCTCTTTCTAAGGACGACAGCAAACACGAGACTTTCGAGACGCTGCAACACCAGGCACGGCGATTTTGTCGCTAATGTATGTCAATTAAATGAAGACGCGTCGACTGTCGCATGACTAGTAGAGTAGAGCCGCTAAATCGTGCGACTGCATCGCTGCAGTCGCAATATCGCCGCTCGCCGCGGCCAAAAGTTTCATGTGTGCTGTCGCCCTTATCATAGACCACTGATATCAAAATAACTGGATAGGCATTTGGAAGAATTTTCAAAAATATAATATGTTAAGACTGAGAGTAGTCAGCAGATTTACCATTAACGCTCATTCGTCAAGCGTCAGATCATTTTTAAATTGAAAATTATAAACATACCATATGTATTTACATATGGTCGTATAATACTTATATACGTTAATAAAAACCGACTTTAATCATGTAATTCCTTGTTGCATTCAAAAATGTCCTCTGTATTATTGTACTTTGTAGTAAATATTATAACAGCACAACCTGGGTGAAGTGACAGGCCGGGTTGTGTGCGGTTTGATCGGAAACACATTAGGCGGATGGAATGAAGAATGGCAACATCCGTGCGTATCCTCGATGAAGAAGTATATTGACATCAGTAGTCACCAAAAAACATATTGTTTTCCTCTTTTATGTTATTATATAAAATTGGATGTCTATGAAGTTGGTTTGTGGACGATAATTCTATGACTGTCTCTACCGCTTGTTCCCTGCTCTCGCTTACACGTTCGTCTCAACGGAAAAACGTGACAATAATACTTTTGCTTTTTCGTCCGTGCAGCCGGCATTCGAATTATAAGACGTAATCACGTAAAAATATAAAAATAATAGAGAGTAATATTAATCGATAAAGTTCTTGCCGTTGGAAGAACAGGTCCTTTTAATATAGTAAGTTAAATATATTCCGTAAAGTATACGAGGGTTCAACTGAATTCTATAAACGTCAACAAATTTATAACGTCGTCAGACGTCCATTACAATAACTTTCGGAATATCATCAATATGTCCCGCCCCGCCTGCGTTCAGACTTACGGCTTCTGAGGCGGATGACAAACGAGCCAGTGACCAAACTCCGTAATGTGCACCAGGTGGAAGCGCGAGCTCCACATTTATGTTTATGTCTTTATTCAATGAATTTATAATAATGAATAATGTGATTTAAGGTAATCATAAAAGTAACAAAGTTTTTTTTAATTTAAGTTAATTATAGTATCTATACGTATTATAAAATTATAGAAGATTTTTGTCTGTCTGTTGTGCGGATTTCACGGAAAAAGTATTTGATTGATGATGATAAAACTTTTTGTTATATAGCTATTAGTCTTCGGTGTCTTATACCTATACATATATAAAACTCAAACGTGACAGAGCCATCTATCAACGCACAGCCCAAACCACTGGATGGATCAAGCTCAAATTTGACATCCTGGTAGATGTTACTACGTAGGCATCCGCTAAGAAAGGATTTTTAGAAATTCAACCCCTAAGGGGGTGAAATAGGGTGTTGAACTTTATATGAATTTCTTAGAAATTAAACACGGGTGAAACCGCAGGGCACAGCTAGTTACATATAATGCTGCAATCGGTATCTTAACTTGAAATACACTATTCTAAGATAAAGTAACGGGTTGTCATTTCGGCCATTTAACATTACACGTTACCATGACAACATATATTACAATAATGACAAGACAGCTACGCAGTCGCATGACAAAATATGATCCAGTGACCAAACCTCATAACGTGCACCAGGTGGAAGCCGCGCGAGCTCCACATTTATATTTATTATGTTTTTTTATAATTCAATAAATTTATAATAAGGAGCTATGTGACTTAAGGTTAGAGTATAAATGTACACCATTTCTTATACTCTTATTATGTAAATGTAATAAATTTAATTTGTGCACGGGACTAGGCTTTTTTTAAGTATAAGGGATCAAACGAGCAGTCAGAGCTATTTGCATGCCTACCGACGCCCATAGACATCCGCACAAAGGCTATGCAAATATGTTGCCCTCCTTCCTACTCCCGCCTCCATGGGCCACCGGCTACTTACATACCGCACGAAACGCGACAATTCGGATGTAATGCAGCTTGGCCCCTTACTGTAGGCTGATGTTAAGTTATTACACTACTGATTAAATTTGGTACTAATTATAGACATACGCGCGATAAAGGGATGTTAATTATCTGCCTAAGTACCTAATGAGCACATAGTGCCTAACGTAGTTAAATAGTGATCATGCGGCTTCAAGAGGTTGTGCCTGGCTACATTGTAACGTAGCCAGGCACTACCCACGTCGGCATCGTGTAAACCAAATGTACCCCACCTCGCGCTTACACGACATAGCGGTATGTTAGTATCCGGTGGCCCAAGGGTGGGAGAAGGAAGGCAACGTATCTGTTTAACCCTGTGCGGATGTCTATGGCCTCGGTAGTTATAAATAAGGCCCCAACGGCCGGTTTGCCTCCTAATATTAAAGAAAACACCTAATGATGGAACTGCTAGTAAAAGAGCTCATCGGCCGCTCCCTAATATTAAAAAAACATCTAATGACGTCTGCTCGTAAAAGAGCTATTTTATATATTGTACTTTTATTTCAATAATGGAATACACAGTTTGTGAAAATTGATATTGAATACATAAAGGAAATTAATAGCATGAACTCAAGCATGAAATATGTAAAACATTTGTAAAACCATATTTATTTTCAACAAAACGTTTTAATATAATACTACCTTTTATCCGCTACTACCTTCGTGTCTTTTTTAACAAACATTATTCTATGTATTTTCTAATATATCTAATTATATATACAAAGTTTCATGGCGATCGGTTGAGTAGTTTTGTTTTGAAAGCTGTTCACACTTGAAAACCTACATTTACATTTATAATATAGGATTCAATTTGTGTTACACTTAATTCTGTGGGTATAAAGTAACTAAAAGACAAGGACGAGTTTTAAAGTCACTAAGAGACTTGCTAGTTTGTGTATAAATAATATAATTTTTTTTCTATAATATTTGTGGACTTTACACACCACGTAAGTCTAGCCCCGTGCTAAGTACCGTAAGGACTTGTGTTACGGGTACTAGACAACGGAAATATATTTAATATGTTTTATAAATTTAAGAAATGTTATATATTTAAGATTTTTATTATAGAAATACATATAATACATAGATAAACATCCATGACCAAGGCGGGATTCGAACCCGCGACCCCTGGCGCTACATGCTCAGCTTAACCGAGCCCTATACCACTGCGCCAGCCTGGTCGTCTGATGTGTACATGATGATGATTATATGTAGGTACGTCTATGTGTGTGATGTGTACATGATGATGATTATATGTAGGTACGTCTATGTGTGTGATCTATAAGCGTGAGTCAGTGACAAATAAATACACTCCATTATTGGTGTTGCCGTCTCCGCTTGCAGTACCCCGTTTAATACATATTTAAGTTGAGCTACAATTCTGTAGTTTATTCTTTTTATACACTTCCTCTAACAGAAAGGACGGAGAAAATTATAGTGTTAGAAATCTTTCTCTCTATCTCTTCAATATCGTGTAA
This sequence comes from Calycopis cecrops, assembly GCA_001625245.1. Classification (NCBI taxonomy): domain Eukaryota; kingdom Metazoa; phylum Arthropoda; class Insecta; order Lepidoptera; family Lycaenidae; genus Calycopis; species Calycopis cecrops. The sequence continues at coordinate 44,848 of LUGF01000406.1, forward strand.
TACTATTATGTATTTTCCTTTTCTATAATTTTGTTTGTATGTGTATTTAATTCTTATCAAATCACAATCTGTTTCAGGTATAAATTATTATCACTACATAGTATAAAATAAAAACGCTTTCTGACGTCTGTGTGTCTGTATGCTTAGATCTTTAAAATTACGCAACCGATTTTTATGGGGTTTTTTGTAATAGATAGAGTGATACAAGAGGAAGGCTTATATGTATAATAACTCCATATTTGTAGGCCGGAATTCACGCGGGCGAAGCTGCGTTAATTGTAGTTAATTATAATTAATTTAGGTTGAGTGCCTCTGTGACCCCCAAAGCTATGCAGGAGACCCACACCAGACAGGCTTGGGGAAGAGACCAGACTAAGAGCAGCTCAGCT
>LUGF01000406.1:67812-79370 GCA_001625245.1 Calycopis cecrops
TCATAAAAAAAGTGTACGAGTTTGTCTATATAAATGTGTAGATGTGTATAGGTGCATGTGGATTGTATATACGTCTCTGTGTGCGTGTAATCCATAAGCGTGAGTCAGTGACAAATAAATACACTCCATTATTGGTGTTGCCGTCTCCGCTCGCAGTACCCCGTTTAATACATATTTAAGTTGCGCTACAATTCTGTAGTTTATTCTTTTTATACACTTCCTCTAACAGAATGGAAGGAGAAAATTATAGTGTTAGAACTCTGTAAATACTAAATTCAATATCGCGTAATACTATTATGTATTTTCCTGTTTTAAAACTTTACTATAAACTTTTACTAAATCACAATCTAGTTCAAGTATAAATGATTATTATTACATACGAGATAAGAGTTTCATTAACGGGCTTGGCCTACCTTGACCCTTTGATATGATCTCAGGGATCCCCAGGGAAAATCTGTCTTGGGACATGCAACGAATTTAATCAGAAGCAAATAGGAAGAGTTAGAAGAAATTCCAATTTCCTTCCCTAGTCCATCCGCGTTAAGGTTTGCTATTTACAAGCTTTAATATTGTCTATCATGATGAAATTATATTCATAATTTTGATACAAGAATTATATATAAAACTAGCTGAGCCCACGGCTCCGTCCGAACGGAATTCGGTTTGAGTCAGTAAGGATTTTTGATAGCCTCCACTGGAAAGTAATTTTCTCGACAGGTTGATAACATTTACATCAATATCCGCTCAGCCATTTTCGCGTATTGCGCTCTCAAATAAACATATAAACCGACAAACAGACAAGAATTCTAAAAACTGTTAGAATGTGTTCTGTTACCAACTTTAAGTATCCCCAAATTAATTGCTCAATATCTTCCATGTACAGAATTTCGACCCTCTCTAGCTTTATTATAAGTATATTTTATTTTGATATAAAAAATATGTGTGTATTGTATGATACATATATGTACACCCAGTATTTAATAAAATATGTACTTACGTAAATCATATACAGACAGGGAACCGAAAGGTTTATTTCGCTATGCGTGACAATTCTCCCCACTCCGATAACGATTGTATCACATATTTTGAATACACATATGGGTGCCTTACGAACGCAATTATAATGATTATATTATACTGAAATATCAGCCATTTTAATTTTTTTCATGAGAGATGCCATCTTAGCGATCGTATTACATACGCCTACTCGTTATTAGAAGATATATCAAAGCACGTTTGAAGGCAATTTCTGTTGTTCAAATTGATATTGAAATGTTTCGCATTAAAACGTTTGATGTTACAACGATATAGGCGCTTGATAGAGCCAGATTTTTGACGTTTTCTCATACGTGTGTCTTTTTATAAATCTTCTAATAACGTGTGGGCGGTCCGTGCGGCTCCAGACGCACATAGGCGCCCGCATTTTCGAGGAGTTTGCAGGTGAGCTTATATTTTGTTTCCGAAATATCAAAATCCACGTTAATTTGATTTTGATCCCAAATTGAAGGAAATTTGCTGTGCGAGTGCTGTTATGAGGAGGGAAACAAGAAAGTTTTTTGTTTGCTATGAGTTTATGACATGTTTTAGGAAGAGGTAGTGCCACACTGCATGCATGCAGCCAAATTGGGTCGGCACGACCGGGGAGGTACCTCTCGCTTACACGAGACCGGTGTAAAGTGACAGCTGTGCCGTCGTGTTTTTATGGAGAGAGGAGGAGGAGGAAGGGGGCAACGCATCTGTAAAGCCTCTATGCCTAAGAGTGTCGGTAGTCATGAAAAAGGCTCGGATTTCTCGTTTGCCCTTTTATACTATAAAAACATACTACTAAGTACTATAAATGCAAGTACTATTATAATTATTATACAATTTGTATATTATAGTATTATTGTATATTATAGTAATTATGCAGTCCGGCCGGTCCGCGGTGGATGCGATTAGCAGAAGCTCAGTTGTCGTGACGTCCAGTGAAGAAGGCCTTTGTCCCGCAATGGGATAAAGGCTGATATGCAGCAGAAATAACGGAGCATATGCTACGTGCGTACACAATGCGTATATAACGTGCCTGCGTAGAGATGCACAGTGCATATGCACAGTTAGACTATGCTACAGTGTGCTACGAAGTTAATCTCGATACAACCGCCCAACTCGTTACTTGCTTGAACTCTTCAAATTGATTTTTACTTAAAGAACCAATATTGCAAAGCTTAAGTCTGTAATCTCCGGCTTCGTCCAACTTTACAACTTTGACATTTAAAATTGTAATGTGAAAATTTAAAGACTAATGACATTGGTTTATCTATTTGAATTCTTTTCAAAGTAGTTAACTAATATCTATTTATACTTTATGGAAGCTATTTGAAATAAAATCAAGCAAGTCATTCCGGTATATCATAGATGAAACTGTATAGCAGTTTCATCTATGATATAGAATGACTTATGCTCAAAATTATCTAATTATTTTGTCAGGTCTAGCTAGATTATAAAAAAAATATAAAAAAATGTTTTTTTTATTTAAAAATAACCTGAAAAAAGTAAGTTTAGTATCATAAACATATATCTTGATTCAAAGCGCTGTTTTATAGTGTCTTCAAGTTATAGCACTTAAAGCTAAATCAACATAACTTCCATAGAAGAAACTAAACACCAATAGAAAAACCTGGACCTGTGCCCGACTTTTTCATTACGAACAAAGTTTTAATACAATTTGTGGTTCCTGCATTATAAAGCAAATCTTATTTGGCAGATTATACACGAAAAACGAATAAAAATTCCAACCTTTGGTTATTCAATTGTTGAGACAAAGAAAAGTTTATTAAGTTAATGAAACTTTTCTCCGAAGCAACGGTAAACCCTTCCTCGTTTTTTTGGGGTACCGTTTTCTTGATGGAAGGAAATATTAGCGACAAAATTTTCTTTCAACTTGATGAAAAGAAAATTATTATATGTGGCCGACTATTGCGCAGGTGGTACGAGGAAAAAAAAACTAAACACTAACAAGTCAGTTGCAACTCTCGAAGCAGTGGGTTTTTTTTGTCGTCTTTTATAATATTAAGCGGCAAAGAATCAGTCGCGTCCTTTTTTTTATGCAGTTTTTGCATTCAAATAATTAAAATATATATTTTTAGTATATTATATTATTTATCTACTAGAGAATTTTTCCCTTTTATTTGTTAAGGAAATTAATTATTATATCTACCGTAAAATTGCAATAAAAATATTATATCATGATTGTTTCAAATATTGCTGAATTGCAAAATATACATCTGCAACCGCATAGAGTTACGTAAAGCCTGATTCAGCAAATAAATGACTGCTAAGTTTACGCTTTTAGTGTTCTACTGGTACTAAAAATATATCTAGAAATATTGTAGGATAAGAAAAAATGTTATGTAATAAATAACAACCCTAAAACTTATCCAATTGTATTTATTAATCTACTGCGTGTCTGCCGGGGCACGGTAAACGCGTACATACATTATCCTTTTCTTTCCATCTGGTATTTGAAGAACTAGGCACTTATTCGTTTCTTGTTATTTATTGTGTATAAAATAAGTGACTAGCTCAACCCACGATTTTACAAGCGTAAGTTTGATAATATCAAAAGTTGAAATATATTTTACGAATAATCATATCTATTGGACACAAACAGAAAATTTCATGAGTATTAACAGGTATTAGTCAAGACGTTTCAACGATGGGCAGACAATCCCGCGATACGAGATGTTACCTCCGTCTCTCCTCTTCTTCTTAAACACATATACGATTATCTTCTAGACGTTTCTACATACCTCGATATTTACTTATTACCTAGTGATCTGACAGCTCCTTTGCCCTCTATATAGCAAAAAGTAAATCTAACTGATGTTTATTATCTCATAAAATATATCCACAACAGCCGCGTGGCGTGTAGTTGAAATGTTGAAGCGTACCTGTTGAGCCGTGCGTGGATGTATTGATCGAGACGGGACGCGGAGATACGACGGCCGCGGTAATTAAGAGTTGGCAAATAGAGACTTAGGCAACAAGTGGGTCACAGGGCCGCCCCTGCGAGCCTTGCTCGGGTCATGAACATCTGGTCATGACCTACTTACGCACGCATCAATATTGCCACTAGCAGCGCCCTGTGGTTTCGCCCGGGTTGCATTGTTTCTATTGCTCATATAATGATGGTATTTAGCTTAGAGCTTTCTTAATAATTGGTCTATGGATGAGGTGATAATTAGTAGTTGTCTCGTAAATAGAGACTTAGGCAACAAGTGGGTCACAGGGCCGCCCCTGCGAGCCTTGCTCGGGTCATGAACGTCTGGTCATGACCTACTTACGCACGCATCAATATTGCCACTAGCAGCGCCCCGCGGTTTCACCCACGTAGCTTCGGTCCTGTTGCTCGTAACGACTCCCGTTCAAAAAATTCGAGTCATTATGGTGGATAATCAAATAGAAGTTACAATATTTTTTAAATATTATAACGTTTGATGGGTTTGTTGGATAATTTCAGTAAATTCAGTAGTACGAATAAAACAGATTTTTATAACAAAATGATACAAGGCAACGATATTTCCAATTTTTTGCAAAAATAACGTTGTCATAGCCTTCAGAATATCAGTTCTATTTGGAAAACGAAATAGATAGGCCTTATTTGTGCAAATGGTGTATTATTACATTCGTCATACCTCCTTAGATCACGAAGGGTAATCTGAAAGGAAAATTCGCCGTAATTTTCCAGAACCCAACTCGTATCCAAGAAGGGTTGCTGTATCTATAAGTGTATAAGTTACATCTATTCGTAAGATATTTACTCTAAAGCTTTAGCTATATTAAATACGTATTGTAGGTGCTGAAACTGTGTTTTCCTTTTTTATAAATATAGTTCCAAGTTTCTGTATCATATGGAATATTTATCAGTAATATTTAGATGATAAAGTAGCTTGAGCTCTTTATCTTAACATCTATATATCTGACCGAATTTTGACGAAAGTACGTAGCGACATAGAAGAGTTATTGCGAAGACACATGTCGATACAATGGAATGAAATTTGAAAGTAGTGGATTAGGATATTAAGTAAATAATACCAATAGATCAGAGCAGATCCGCCACTTTATTAGTTATGTTTCTGCTTGTGCCCCTGATAAAAAAAAATAATATAGACCTCTAAATAAATAATGTAAGTAATTAATTTTTCATTATGGCTGCACAATCAGAAGGAATGTTTTTTTATTTATAATCAAAGTAGCATAACACCGTGGTTCGATATGGTCCCTATTTTTTATACTAATAGATAGTTTTTTCAGTTTACTCAGTGCTGATGTAGCATGTTTATAATAGAAATATCTTTATAATATTCGTATAAATCTAAGAAATAGTACTTTTTAAGTAAGGAACTTCCCATTCCTACAAGTGGTTATAGAGGTATAATACATATAACCTTCATTGTATCTAACCCTCTTACACATGGCAGAGACAAAGGCAGCTTGATAGATGGCCAAAAACGTACCGACAATGACTCATTCTGATACCGGAGAGAGAAAGTACGAGCCTCTAGGCGCTACTTTATACCGGGCACCTTATCAAGGGGAAGACAGTGTACATAAGAGATCAAGTTCCTCTTAAGATATTGTGATAGAGTGAGACATATTTATCTTTCGTTTCATTACTAAAAGTGTCGGTCATCAATCTTTGCAATTAAATTTTGAGGTCAATTGCTTCAATTGAGACGTTTGTACAGTTTTGTAAAATAACTTGCATATTTGTGCCGTATTGAGTCATGATTCATCCCAAAAATAAAAAGTATTTCCAGGACTACAAACTAAAGTAAATCATTAAAATATTATCATTAAAGTGGCTTCATATGAAAAATATCAGAAGAGTGAGTAGCGACACATCGATGCAAAGGTAAATAGAAAAAGAGCTAATTAAAGATTTTATTTTAAAAGTTATCACTTTTAAGAAAAATCTCGACGTGCATCAATATTAATAATTACATTAAAACTCAGCTTGGATAGATTAGAGATATTTAAACATTTTTTATTTTATTTAATCTTGCGACCAACAAGTTTTTGAAGCACTCGTTTAATTATACAATAAAACATACAGAAAATATTTATTCTGTAACAAATGTTAACATTGAAACATCTCTTCTTATCAACAACAGAAACCACAATTAAACAGAACGACTGAGATCAGAAAACATTCAAAGTGGAACAGCGAAATGAAAAATATTACCAATGCAATTTCATCGTAAAACTTTTACTCGCGTATGTACGACATGTGAAAGGCATGTTAGCATTAAAACATCCATAACGCCCCCGGCAGTGGACTCGCTAATTAACTTGCTTCTGGCCATTTTGTTTCATGAAGTGGGACCTCGTTCCTTTATATTCGAATACGAGATAACAACGTTGTAAATATTTCACGGATTAAAGAATGTAAATCGTATTGTCTCTTGAATTTCATACACGTTGTTGCTCTTTTTTAAAGTTGTGATTTCGTCTCCGTAGTTTATTAATTATCTGTATTTAATCTGTATATAATCTTTATGTATTTTTATATATATATTTCTTGTGTGCGTATTTAGGTCACTAAATTCCTCCTAAACGAGTGGCGCGATTTTGACGGAATTTTAATATTGGTGGAATGGAATTAAGAATGGTTTAGATTCACAAATCAGTCCGGTAGATTCCGCAGTCGGTATCTCAAAAATACAATATTGTAGGGTAAAGTTACGGGATGACAATTTGGCTAACAATAAACGTTACCATGACACTATATTTTCCAATAATGCCAAGACAACGTCTGTCGGGCAGTAAGTATTACATAGGTACATATAATACTAACTTATGATATAGAAAAAAATCAAACAGAAAGACAAACTGTCTATGTTCAGACACAAAGATTCAAAATAATAATCATATTGATTTCTACTGTCTTGATAAAGACGAAGACATTTCGAAAGTCAAAATTAATCATTTTAGAACTTGGAGAAATTATAGTATTTTAGAATTTTTCTATCTGCCTCTCAATAGATAATGTATGTTTGTATATTATCATGTAAACATTACATACGTTGAACGTACTGAATTAATTTTATGTCGTTATGAAAATTTTCTTGCAAGAGGTCTAACTCAAAAAGCAGCGCATATTTAGTCTTAGATCACGCGGGAGAAGCTACAAAACCAGCAGCTAGACTATATAATAATAGATTATAAAGAATCTATTTTTTTTTATTTTCAGTAATACAAATTGGACACTTCAACTCCAGTGGTAAAACGAGATTCGATTAAATTTAACTGCAGGCAGTTCAAATTTATAATTCCAGACTCTATCTATTCACGGAGAGATAGCGGTGTATCGTGTAAGCGTAAAAATAAATAAGTACTTTCAAATTAAAAACCCATTCAGAACTGCGAAAGTGAAAAGATAAAGAACACAAAAAGGCTACAGAAAAAGATGCTTTTATAGTGTGTAAAGTAGGTCGCGCTCTGTATGAATATTAAATATATTTCATTAATTTTGCACAGCGAGAAAGCATACAGTGCTTCCTCCTTCTTCAACAGGTTTCGCGTCATCTTGAGCAAGAAAATCCTCCTAACAATGAAGAGTTGAAGGAATAGGTGGTGACCAGCCTACTGGTTTTGCGGTTATAATAATAAAATGACTGCCGAACTCGACAGCACTACCGAGCTACCGGTTACTAACTAACCGCACGAAACACAACGGTCGATCCACTTTTATGGGAGGCATATTGTGAGCGAAGGGTATCCCGATTATACAAGCCCAATACGGCTGCAGTTAGTAAAAGATCGGTCTACTTAACAACTTACACTAGAACATTAAAAAAAATCTGTTACAATTGTTTTATTGTAGTTGTTTAACATTTAACAACATCCCTACTTTTCATTTAACGTTTTATTGAACTTGTGACAAAAGGACATCTAAAGTTATTGCTAAACATACTACAACAACTAAGCATATGTAAAGTCAGGCTTATTAATTATATAACTAAATAAACCACAATAGAATCTAATTAATTACCTACTTTTAGAATAATGTCTATGAAGTTATAATTACACTTTGTCACATCTAGCTTTTGCTAATTTCGTCTTGTACTACGTGACGCACTCGACTTGTGTCAAAATTGTACGTGTAAACTTTGTTATTAATTTATCTCACAAAGCGCCTGCGAGTCGGACATAGCTGCTTTAATCAAGAAATTCAATCAGAGTCGACAAGAGGACCGGGAACGGCGAGTCACAGACCTCCCCGAGGACCTGCTGACAACTGAGAATGCATTTATGAGACTTGATATTCCAGTTGTACTGAAGCGCTGTGAATGTAATGAGTTTCAAATTGTTTTGAGCTACTTTACTGCGATTGACTCAAAACTATCCAAATAAATAGGATGTTGTAACAAATTGTGTGTTAACTGATGATTTGTCATCAATAATATTTACTCTAATAATTATTCTTATTATAATGGAACACAGGAGAATAAAATATATGAAACAAAATTTACTGGAAAAATGATTGATTAACCAAAAACTAATATAGAGGTCACAGGACGGAATCAGCTCAGCTTACTTCCGACTACACTACTGCTAATAATGATAAATGATATGACGTCATCCATTATTACAATCATTTGAGCCCGTATTATATTGCTGCGGTCTTACGTGAATTACAAATCAAAGCTTTACATTTAAATTAACTTTAGAAGCTGTAACCACACTTTAATCTCATATTACTTGTTGAACTCACTTTTTAATCTCTCGGATGTATATTTTGCTACGAAATAATTGAACCGCGATAACGCTTACACGACACCGGCGTAAAGTGACAGCTTTACTGTCGCGTTTTATGCGGTGTGTAAGTCCCATACAACTCGGTGGCCCATGGAGGGACGAGCAGGAAGGTGGGCAACTCGTTTGTATAACCTCAATGTGAATGTTTATGGTCGTCGGTAGGCATAAAAATTAATGGAAATGGAAATTAGGGTTTTAGAATAAAACAAGCATTGGTGCAAAAAAAACAAGTGAATTGCAAGATAAAGACAAGATTTTACATGTCTAAATAAAAAGTTTAAATTGACCATATGCTATGAATATTTCTAGTATACCAACAGTCCTCCTCAAATATTTTAAACCTTTAATTATATTGCTTACTCTAGTTATAAAATTATCAAGAATAAAATTCTTGTCCTTTACTTAAATCATAGTATGATTTATTGTTTAACAATTTATGAATGAACAAGATGAAAATGGCTCCGATTGCTCGTTTGTCTCCTTACACAATAAAAAAATAATACTACTGACGTTCTCTCGAAATTTCTACCATTCTCCATAAATTTAAACGAACGCTTGAAGACGTCAACTCTCGTTGGACCGATGTCTGTTGACCTTTCAGGCCATTCGAATAACTTCCGCCATTTTGAGCTCAGCTTTTCGTAGTCTTCACCTGATTTACGTGATTTTAGAACCCAGGATTTCATTGCGACCATCTACGTAAATATCTGTGTTTTTTAAACTGAATCAATTCAAGAGAAATTAAATGTGTCCTAAAAAGATTCCAAACCAGTGACGTTCTAAAATTATCAAATTTACGTGAGACACATCGAGAAAACTGAAAAACTAAACTGAAAAAATATATTTTTTTTAATATTACTGAATGTATACATAAAAAAATTATCACCTGTCGTAATGAATGTTACACATGTGTATCGATAAATAATCAAACAGGTGCATTTTCATATTGTCCCTATGCGCATTAAATATAATGACTAGCTATTTAGGAACAAAACAAGAAATAATAATAATCCCTATTAAACTAATTGTCCCTACAATAAAAAAGCCCATATAGTTATCGCACAGTATATGAATATGTCATCAACGTGGTATGTACATATCATACACTTATATATTTATTTTTATTGCTAACAAAATGTGCGGGCATTTTCATTATTTCCTATTTATCACATGGTCCTTGACTTGACTTGTTAATATGAGTTGGGAGTAGGGTTGCCAACTGGGTTGATCAGAAATCCGGGAGGACCAAAAAAATGGAAAGTTCTATAATGTCATGAACTGTGGTCAGAAGGCATTTTTGACATTATGAGATTTCTATAATTAAATTTTGCGACTACACGCCGGCCGCCACTCGCCAGTCTGGGAGATTTTATCTGCGTTCCTGAAGCCAGGGAAATTTTAAAATCTATTTCCTCCTTTCCGGGAAAATCCCGGAATTCCGGGAGGTTTGGCAACCTTAGTTGGGAGCCCTACTGAGAAGACTTTCTTTTATGATGTAGTATAGATCCAATACGGCTGCATTGTAGTATTGGGAAGACAAGATCAAACACACAATATGAGCATGAAAGGTTTTAAGTGTGCTTACAAAGTCACTGTGTGTGTGCCATTTGTGTTTTTCGGTGGCCCATTGGAGTGAAGGAGCTTCGGTTGTTATAAACGGCTCCGGTTGCTCTTTGCTCCTGTATACACTATAAAGAAATAAAAAGGAGTTACTAGAGAGTAACTTAAAAAGGGTGCTATAAATACAGGTATTAATTATTATACAGGGTCTATAAAAAGAGGAAAAAGGATTACGCAGAGAGGTGACTCATTGTTCTCACAAAATCATCCCTATTCTAAATGATTTTAAAAGACAATGTCTTCACAATAATACCTCGGTAAACTTCAAAATCCTTTCAAATTTACACTCGAACAAGCTAAAAACGTTTGTAAAGGGGCATCTGTGCCGTAAACGGCAACAAAGGCTCAAACGAAGATCCACCTTGATCTTGGAACCTTGGGAATAAGGCAGTCATTAAATTGTTACTTAGACATTGTAAAAGCTGACGAAATAAACTTATGGACCGACATTTGATGACTTTTCACGCTGAGAATTGGAACGACACCGGTTTCGGGTTTCTTGTGTTTTAACTTTTTTGTTCTTGGTGAGTTCATGCAATAAATGAATGAATGCATGAATGAAAATAAAAACCTAGAGAGTATATTTCCAACACTTTTGGGAAGAAACAGTGCCCCACTTCATGCTTGCATGCGATTGGGCCGGCACGACCGGGGAAGTACCTGTCGCTTACAAGAGACCGGCGTAAAGTAACAGCTGTGCTGTCGCGTTTCATGCGGTGTGTTAGTAGCCGGTGGTGGAGGTAGGAGGAGGAAGGGTGGCAGCGCATCTGTATAGCCTATGCGGATGTCTATGGGCGTCGGTAGACATGAAAATGGTTCCGACTGCTCCTTTGCACCCCTATACCATAAAAAAATAATATATATAAATATATTCACCAAACATACACTAAGAGTCAATTCACACCAAAAGCGCGGCGAAGGGCAGCGAAGCGGAGCGCAGTTTATGTGTCATATGAATTTCAACTTTATAATAATTACAATAATATCGCATGAGAAACTCGAACGAGACGCGCGGATTCCCGAGAATGCTCGAGCAGTCGCTGGAATCCGCGCGGAAGTCGCGAGAATTCGATAATAAGTACTATAGTAATGAAAATAAAGTTTAAATTCATATGACACTGAAAGTGCGCTCCGCTTCG
>LUGF01000406.1:79639-98212 GCA_001625245.1 Calycopis cecrops
AAAAAAAAAAACCTGAATCGGAAAAAGAACCACGAACAACGTATACGCGATTCTAAAAACGTTTTTTTTTCTTTCGTGGGAATTAGAAAGTTAATTGTCTTTCCTACAACCGGCAAATCATTTACCGAATATAGAACATCGAAAAGATACCGTAAAGTGATGAAATGAAATATTCCACTTCATTGTTTCATCACTTTGAAATTTGTTCATTAACTAACAACAAGTACTGAAGCGATAGCTACGAATTTAATTAAAACTTTCTGGAAATTCGATCTCACCTTTTGACGTGGCCAAGAGCTACACGTATTGGAAGAAGTAATTTTAGTTCTGCATTTTTTTATTATATTACAAAAGGGACAAATGGGTCTTTTTGTGGCCAGACAAACATCCGGTCTATAAGATGTAGACTTACATAGATATATTGCTCTCTTTCACCCGCAGTCACATCACTCCTGGACTCTCACAAATCATCATTTCACGCGAATACGATGTACCTAAGCGAGAGGGTCAGCCAGGCCAGCTCGACCGAAATTACTTTTGTACGTCTTAAAACGTAGAGTCACGCTGCATGCATGCAGACAAAATAGGATATCGCCATAAAGTGGCTGCTGTCCAGTCGTGTTTCGTGCGGTGTGCAAGTAACCGGTGGCCCATGTTGGGCTGTGGAGGAAGGAGAACAAGGCATACGTATAACCTCTTTGAGAATGTCTATGGGTATCATAAAAATGGATCCAACTACTCGTTAGCCCCCTCACACAATAAAAAAAAAAGTAAGCTGCAGAGAGAGATCTGTATACAGCGATTGTCCTCGAATAAAAACGCTTCCTTCCAACCTCTTTGTATAAATGACTCCCTCTCAACATTCCGAACGTTTTGTTCCCATTGTTTCTCGTCCAAAGATATATTTCACAAATACATAATTTTTCCTCAAACACAATGATGTTCCGTTGTAAAAGAGAGGGGGGAACGACCGTGACATATAAAACGAGTACCTTCTTTTATATAAGGGGCAAACGAGCAGTCGGAGACATTTTCGTGACTACCGTGCTATATCCGCATAGCCAACAAATGCGTTGCCCTCCTTCCTCCTCCTTCCTCATCCTCGATAGGCCACCGGCTACTTACCTACGTAACTAAATTGATCTACCAGATTCGTAAACGGTCCCCTTGCAGCCGAATTGGGCCGGCACGGGCAGTTATCTCTCATACAATATCGAAACATAGTGACATTAGTGACGTTTCACGTGGTGTTTTTTTTTCCTGTAGCCCATTCGAGGAGATAGCAGAAGAAAGGCAACACGTATGCACAACCTCTTCACGGCTGCTTACATAGGTGCTACTAGAATGTCGGCTGCTAAATTTCCCCCTTATACTGTACTAGCTTCCGCCCACAGCTTTGCCCGCGTGGAATATGAACTACAAAAATTGAGTTATTATACATGTAAAACTTTCTCTTGAACCACTCTATTTATTTAAAACAAACCATCAAAATCTATTCCCTAATTTTAAAGATCTAATCATACAGATACACAGATGGCAGAAAGATTTTTATATTTTTATACTATGTAGTGACAAAGCTTGATATTAATCCCTACTAATATTATAAATGTGAATGTAAGTTTGTTTGTTACGCTTTCACGCCAAAACTACTAGACCGATCATTATATACACATATTCCTGGAGGTATTAGAAATAACATAGGATACTTTTTATCCCGAAAAAATGTTCCTGAGGGATGCCATGGAATGATTTTCCACGATATCGAAATTTACGCGGGCGAAGCCGCGGGGCGCAGCTAGTGTATACATAAATGTCATGCCATTAAAACCCCAAAAAAAGTTCTTTGGCGAATTTGCGTTATATTTTACATTAAACTTAATCAACTGGCCAAATTGAAAACCAAAGCATGAAGTTCCACCATTTTCAATGGGGGTGAGATACAAACAATAATATAATATTAAAAATTTAATCTTTATTGTATCTTCAAGTACAAATACACACAAAAGTAATCTTTAGTTGAGCTAAAGAATTTAAAAGTATTACATTAAATTTAAAAGTAACTAAGAAGTCCAGCTGCGAAATTAAATTTCAGAAGCAAAATTTAAATTAACAGTTAAAGTTTATTATTACATTTTATCTCCACAACTGATAACATCTCATAACAACGCCACTGATAAAAGGCAGGGGGAACATAATCGTTACAAAGCTTTTAAAGGTTTTAAAACGATTATGGAGGGCACTCAAATGAAATGTAGCTCTCTTTTTTTACTCTTTAAGATTTAAGGCGTTATGAAAAATAAATGAGAACGAAAATCGTCGTATGAAATCGAGTTCCATAACGCTTTACCTCGCTCACGTCGCTTACGTCTCTTGCGTGCCTTTGACTTAGGTTTGTGAGAGTAAGCTCCTGACGCATCTTTATTTGCAGTCGAGCTTTGAGGAGGAAATAAAGGAGTAGTACAATGTAGAGGTCACTGTAGAGGATATACAATGTAGAGGAACTGCCAATGTTTCGCCATAGCTGTGCGGATATCTTATCGTATTTAACATTAAGTTATCCGGACAAGAAGCATATCTACATAATACAGCTAGATAAAATAATTAATCTGGATAAGGCATCGACTCTTTTTTATAGTATTATGGGACTAAACAAGCCATTGGTATTTTATGACTGTGTATGCTAAATTTGGCTGCATTGCAGCATGGCACTACCTCTTAATAACCCGACTAGTGCTTTAAAATGTAAAAAAAACAAACTCATATAGAACTTCCATTGGTGGATTTGTACTGCTGATGCTGATGCTGCTGATACTTATGTTCCAAATTTGAAATTTCATTTTGTTTTTTTTCTTCAGATGGTGGCGACAGAGGAGGCGAATACTCCTGGCCAGATAGAGTCGCCAGGCACCTTCGGCAAACTGCGCCAGACGCTGTCGTCGTCCTTACTCACGGCACAGGACAAAGGTACGGTAGTTTCAACCTAGCAGTGATGTATATTAATAAAACTATTCTAAAGTTATTGCTTCTGCGCAGCGTAATTCAACAGGCATGATAGCTGCACAGATCCAGCTACACAGCGTATCTTAACATTAAGGAACACCACGGCCACATAAAACATATTTTTAAAGAACATACTCTCGCTTACACGAGACCGGCGTAAAGTGACTGCTGTGCTGTCGCGTTTCGTGCAGTGTGTAAGTAGCCGGTGGCCCATGAAGGTAGTAGGAGAAAGGAGGGCAGCGCATCTGTATAATCTCTATGCGGATGTCTGTGGGCATCGGTAGTCATCAAAAAGGCTTCGACCGCTCGTTTGCCCCCCTATATCATAAAAAAACATGACGAATCACAGGTTACAATCCTTCAGGCTTGTAGTAGGGACCATAGAAGTCTACATATATACATGTACTCGAAAAATTTTAACCTACTGCTGACGCAGTACGCAACACAATACTCGATAGCACAGCTTTCACTTTACGCCGGTATCGCGTAAGCGTGAAGTGTACCTCTCGGGACGTTCCGGCCCAATCCCGCTCCAGATATGCACGCAGCACGCAGGGTGGCACTACCTCTTACTAAAGAAGAAGAGACACAATTATACTGTAAATGCTATCACTGAAATGAAATGAAATAGTTTTTATTCAAAATAGAATTACAGGAATTTCTTTTTGAACGTCAACAATTAAATCTACCACCGGTTCAACCCTAGCCCTGTCCTGAGAAGAACCGGCGAAACAATAAACAAAATCTCATCACATCAATAAACAAACTCTTACTTCTTTTAAAAAGACAGTTATAGCAGGTTATAGGTACTGTTGATAGGAGTGAAAGCTTAAAACTATTTTTAAATTAATTTTATATACACATAGTTTATGAGAGTGGAGTTTACCTAGCAAGTTTGCAGAGGCGAAATCATATTTTACCTACGTGTCTAATAACTTATCATTTCAAAAATGCTTCTCATTACGTTTGTACCTTGCTAATATATTTCTCAATTACGAAATATGATGTGGAGCATACATCCTAAGACATATTTCCGAGTAAAGTTAAAACAGTGGGTATGTGTAGTAATTTATAAGCTCCCGCTTCCACGTGCAAGTTGTTAAGAAGTTGCGCTTCAGCCTGCGAAATATATAATATGATAATTTGAGTGAAGCCTGGATATTCTGAATTTCGTATGAACGCTCTAAGAGAATTAGAAGTGTAGTTTATCTTGTAATAAATACGCTTATAAATATCCGTTTTAATAATGTAAAGTTTGAAAATTGAAGTAAGAAAGTAAAATGCTTGACCTATTAAAATTCATAATTATAGTTTAGTATTATAAATTATTTATACAAGGTTGATAAAAAGCGAGAGGCATTAAATGAAACTACATATTTAGTGTATTATTTCCAGGCTGCATGATAAAAATCAATCGGAGGAATAGTTTAGCAACAGGAATTTTTAAAGCTTTTTCTGGTGGCATTACTGTCAGCTGATAGCGAGTATGGGCCGGCCGGGGTCATTCATTCCGTACGATGTTGCCGTTCGCTGTGCGAGCCGGTACAAAGCATGATTACATTTTTTCCTAATTTAACTTGTTTGAAAAATGTATTTTTGTATACTTGTCGTAATTTTTTTTAATAGTTTCGGATTAACTGTAGGCACTTATAGTATATGTGGTTTAATTAAATGCCTCTCGCTTTTATCAACCTTGTATATAGTAATAGTATCATAAATTTCTGCAACTGACAGCTGGCAACCCTTTTCATAGAAGTCTATAAATAGATAATTCGTGAATAACTAATGTAGTTTGAAATCTCTCACCGTAGGCTAGACATATTTAAGTTTGTCTTTTAAGAAGGTATTAAGTTCGTCTCGAGTAATGGCGTGTAATCTCTATAAGGTATATATTGTATCTAATGCAAGGAAAATATCTTTTTTTAATAGAAAGTCCTCTAGCTTTGCTTAGTTGCGCCGGCACGACCGGGGAGGTACCTCTCGCCTACACGATGCCAGCGTAAAGTGACAGCTGTACTGTCGCATTTCGTGCGGTATGTAAGTAGCCGGTGGCCCATCGAGAAAGAAGGGCAATGCATCTGCGCATATATGGATGTTTATGGGCGTCGGTCGGTCGGGTCGGTCGGACGGCTCCTTTTGGTTAAAGTTATTGGATATCTATTAGTACTTTGTAATATGTACTTTAAGTACATATTACAAAGTACTTTTACGACATTATTCACTTTATACATTATACTTATATAGTTACACTTATATACTCAATAAACCATATATATACTGTAAACGGGATTTAATCGCGTTATAAAATCGAAGTATTCACCTCGACTCTCGACGTTTCGGCCGTAATGCAACGGCCGTGGTCACGAGTAGACTCAAACTCAATAAACCAGTCATCACCAACATCATCAGCGCCCCGAAGATGTCTAATGCTGGACTTTAGCCTGCCCCCTCACACGCTAAATATAGCGGACACATTTTTAGAGCAAATAACTGGAACACCAAAGGTAACTCTAACTCGGTGACTAATCTGTATTTAATGCGATTGTAATTCGTATGAAGCATGTTGCTGTAGTTTCCGACAGAATTACTGTTGTGTGAAAAATAGATCTGATAACGACTTCAGGAAGTATATACCGTACAATTATTTTGATTACTTTTTGATTCGGGTAATGAAAATTGTCTGTTATTAAAACATTTGATTATTCTTTTTATTTCTAGTGCAGTAAATTTATTATAAATACAAAAGGATAAAAAAAGAACTTGAATAAATAATATACGTATTCATATTCTGCTTGTTTTTAAATTACATAAAATAAGTACGATCGATTGCGACTATTTTCTTGATCTTCCCCGAAACCTACACATAACACACATTATGTAATTTAAATTACTACATAGTGGAAATTGGATATAAACGTAAAGTAAATAAATTAAAAACCTTTTCCATATTACCACAATTTATTCAACTGAGCATAATTCATACATACTATATGTATATATTACTGATAAAATTTACAAAGGGAATAGTGCTCAACACAAGAGATAAACCGCGAAAGCGTTACACGAGACAACTAAAGCTAATCATTTGTCGTTACCACTAACGTCTAAAGTTGTTGTACGCTGTGTACCTCTATTAATACCAAACCCAAATATGCGATTAAAAAAATTTTTGTCTGTCTGTCTGTCTGTATGTTCAGGCATCACGTGAAAACTAACGGTTCGATTTCGATGAAACTTGGTATAATTATACCTTATTATCCTGAGCATAAAATGGGATACATTTTATCCTGGAAAAATACGTAGAAAAAAATAAATCCATCCATGCGAAGACCGACATCCGCGCGGACGGAGTCGCGGGCGGAAGCTAGTTACTGATAAAATTTACAAAGGGAATAGTGCTCAACACAAGAGATAAACCGCGAAAGCGTTACACGAGACAACTAAAGCTAATCATTTGTCGTTACCACTAACGTCTAAAGTTGTTGTACGCTGTGTACCTCTATTAATGTATACGAGTCGATATTACCTTTACTATGCCCACGAGTACACTCAGAGGCCGCCCGCTCAGAGGAAAATCAATATACCGGCCGTATTCCCCGCCACCCAACAGAGACATCTCAACATCAAACACCTTAATAGTTCTTACACGAAGAATTGAGGTGGGAAACAAAGACGGATTAGAATTGGGCTCGTTATTTAATGCTACTGAATATTTTTTGCATAAGACTACATAGATGCTTGATGCTATGTTTCCTAATAAGAGGAATACTAGCAGATTGTGTGACTATCGTTTTCTTTGGACATTCGCATCGCATGTTTAAATGTTATCAACTGTTATTTCATTGCGGTGGAGTTACTCACAAATAACAGCGTGAAACGCAGTAATGTGATGTTTAATCAAGTTTGAAACCGGGGTGGGAACTTAATATATTACTGCGATTATTTATTTTTTAAATAAAATCGCGATTCAAGAAATTGGCAGTTGCAAATGTTTGAAGAGCAAACTAAGCCATCGCTACTGTTATACTTTTTATACCTGTACCATAGTGAAATATCATCCAATAATTAATACGAATGAAATAGCAATAAATTTACATCGCGATAAAACAAAAAATATCATATTTTACACACAAAACAAATTAATAATAAACAACAGTACATCGTCAACACGATGTTCATAAAAGCTAACGATTCCACCCAGTATATTAAAGTTATTAAGCAAATTCGTGCAACATTTCAAAGCGACGAGAAGCTCCCGGCATTTATGAGCATTTCTCAATATTCGCAGTAAAATAATCGGAATGGCTCGCTCGGCTCCGGGCAGGCATACTCGGGATACCCTCAGATATAACAGACCGCTATAATATCTGAATCGTTTTGTGGCGTTTCAAATAAACGTTAACATATGAAAACTTGTTTCACGAGAGCGTATTGTGGATGCACGTTGAGCTGGGTCTTTGAAATGTCTTCTTTGTGGGAACGTTGCGAGATAAATAAAGAACTAGACGTGTAGCCAAAGCTTTGACATGGGATGTTTCAGTGGCGACATAAAAGAATAATGGAATTGTGGTTTTAATCTGAGTCTACATCTTTTAAATCGTGGCTGAAATTAATACTTTTCAGATGTCGATCAAACATTTCGAATTATTGAATAAGAATATTATAAAATAATACCATTTTGCATGTTAATAATTTTTGTTTCCACCTTTAATTTCTGAATGCCAATTAATCCTCTTATCGGCTTCTCTCGAAGCGACCTGCGATGTCTACCCGAGAACGGGGCTCGTTTCATTACTCGTCTACGACTTTGAGCGTTTTCTATCGAAATTAACTTAACTAAGGAAAGGATGTTCGTAGAATGACTTTGATCTAATTCAAGGTAATTCCAAGGCCCTCACGCTTGGAGGACTCATTTAGACCTGGTAAAATCTCCCTCCTTAATGTATCTCCATTTAAAAGAAGAAAATTCAGCAGCTAATACAATTAGGCTTTACGTCAAGTACAGATTAATTACAAGGGAAATATTTTCGCAAGAGATTGTCCAAATTTAGTAAGCGGTAGTGCCACACTGCATGCTTTCATGCAGCCGAATTGGGCCGGCACGACCGGGGAGGTTCCTCTCGCTTACACGAGACGGGCGTGAAGTGACAGCTGTGTTGTCGCGTTGCGTGCGGTGTGTAAGTAGCCGGTGGCCTATAGAGGTGGAAGGAGGGCAGCGCATCTGTGTAGTTTCTATATGGATGTCTATGGGCGTCGGTAGTCATGAAAATGGCTCCGACTGCTCGTTTGACCTATACCATAAAAATAAAATTAGACTGACACAACTAGCAAGTGTCGACGTCTCGCTCACACGACACCGCCCTTAGCTGACGGCTATGTTGTCGAGTTTCATGCAGTTTGTAAGTTTCCCGTGGCACATTTGATCGAAGGTCTACATAACTGTTATGTGAATGTTTTACGTCATCAGTAGTCACGACAAGCACAAGCAGTCGTTGACAATATGTTGTATGTGTGTATGCCTGTAATAAATTAATTCCCGTCTGCGGTTACGCTCGCCCCATATAAAAATATATGGGGTCGGTTCTGACTCTATCAAAAGTCATGAAATTCAGTTCTACTGTTATTGTGAAAACACAACAAATACACTTTTGCATTTTTAATATTAGCCCAGTTTATAGAGCATGGCTGTGTAGGCTGTGATGTTATGGCACTTCATTAAACATGCAGATAGGTTTTTATGGAAAGTTTACACATATACAATCCTCTCACGCTACACTACTTAGATTAAATCTAAGATAAACACTGAATTAGAAGCCTAATACTAACTATTCTATTCCTATCACATTTATTAGTAATTTATCCTCCAAACCTAATTTAGATCCACCATATACCTCTATATGTCATCACAACATCACAATTGTATACATAATAGTCATCCTAGCCGATTTCGGCTACGGCGGCCATCTCTATAGAGACGAGCCAGATGCGCAGGACATATTATAGTGCACAAGTGTGCGCGCAGACACAAGTGCACTCTCTATTCCTTCACTCTCATATTCCGATGGGACGGCAATCCGACACGACCGGTTAGAAATCAGGCGCAGGACCGACGGCTTAACGTGCTCTCCGAGGCACGGGGGGGTATCACCGCCAACTTCCTGACTCCGGACTGTTATTAGAAATTTAAAAATCCCAATAACAATTTTTGGTCCGACCCTGGATTCGAACCCAGGACCTCACGTCTGTAGTTGAACACGGTTACCACTAGATCACGAGGCAGTCATACATAATTATCAATGTAAAGAGACAAGTGCAGTTTCTATTCCCTCGTTTTATATGATTAGGAGAGAAAACTGAAACGAAATAAGAGAAATCAATATAATTTAATCCACAGTAAAATATGCGGTAAGGACAGGTTTCCGCAACACTGGGCTATATTATTCAACAGTAAGCCATTTAACTCACACATAGAGTGCTATATACTTTTTCCTTTCGTTTATACGCATGATGTTATTAAAAGTTAAAGATTTATTTTATACCATTTATTGTAGTTCTGTGTTTAAGTCCTGACAAATAGTGATTGGCAAACTAAAACACAGGCCTATAAAGATGAGGTCTGCTAAATACAGTGTACGAATTAAACAGACTTCTTTTTTAAATATTTATTCACATCTGAAAATGTAGGTCGCCTTCTAAGCACTAAGTCAGCCATTATCACACATTAGAGTAAAGTGATTGATGATGATAAACAATCTTTGAAGTGATTATTATTACTAACTATACATATACAAGTCTGATATGAAGGCAAGTATTTAATTGTAATAAAAAAAAAACCTAACCACCATGAGAGCAGCGAGAGCTTCACTACGCTTCACTCCCTCCTAACCCATTGAAACTAGTTAGGCTATTTTTGGATCTACTGACCCACTATGCTCGCCTGCACATTATTTAAAAACTGTGGATAAATAATATTAAAATGAACAGGCTAAGCAAGTAACGAAATGTTTATTTAAGTTGTAAAACTTAAAATGGTGATTAGTTGATAAATCCGAGGCTAAGTTTGGAATTTCGGCGCGAAGTCCTATAATGGAATTCAGCTGCAGGTATTAATCCGAACAATTCCTCGGAACACTCCCCGTGATAAATACGATAGAAGATGCACAGCGAGCTGACATCTCATCTCATCAAGGCAAGAGTATCAAGCTGGCGGGTGAGATACTGGTTATCGACGATTCGAGTCGCTCTTCGTTGTATACGGTCAAATGGAACGAGCTGATATTGCGGGGCTCCGGCCCAAAGGTGAGAGCAGTACTCCATGTGCGGTCGAACTTGCGCTTTGTAAAGTTGCAGCCGATGGGCTGGTGTGAAGTACTGCTTCGCCCTGCCGAGCACACCTAGCTTTTGCGACGCTAATTTAGCCTTCGCTTCCAAATGACCGCGAAACTGAACGTTACTCGATATGTCGACGCCCAGTATTCCAATGCTAGCTGTAGCTATGAGGGGAGTGTTCTGGGATCGAGGAGACACGACAAAGTGTGTTCTTTTAGCGGAAAACGCGCAAACTTGTGTCTTTTTAGGGTTGAATTGGACTAAATTTAGTCGGCCCCATTCCGAGACTTCGCGTAAGCTCGACTCGATTTCAGACACAAGTTTGTTCCGGTACTCGTTGACTTGTTCCCGTGAAACATTGACGCGGCCAGTGTATAGTGCGTCACCAGTGATGTCATCTGCATAGCAATGAATGCTGTCGGTTTGAAGCATGTCATTTATATGCAGGAGAAACAGAGTGGGTGACAGAATACAGCCTTGTGGAACGCCAGCAATGACACACATGAGGTCCGAGCATGCACCGTCGACTACGACCTTAATGATCTGGTCTGTCAAAAAGCTGGCGATCCAGTGGCAAAGTTTCACAGGTATCCCAAAAGCTGGAAGCTTGGAAAGAAGAGCTTTGTGCCAAACCCGATCAAAGTCTTTCGCTATGTCCAGACTAACTGCCAATGCCTCCCCCTTTAATTCAACAGCTTCCGCCCAGTTCCGTCAAGTTATGAGATTATATGCTTGATCACGTGGCTAAAAGAAATATACTGCGGCAGGATTAATTATTTCTCTTAAATAAACAAGTGCTAGTTTACCGTTTACTGTATATGGCCATGACGGATGCACGAGGCGTGTTCTGTGTTCGGTTCGCTGGACAGTTAACATGTTAACGTTCTTTTTTTTTTTTTTATGGTATAGGGGGGCAAACATTTTCATGACTACCGACGCCCATAGACATCTGCATAGAGACTATACAGATGCGCTGCCCCCCTTTCTCCTCCCACCTCCATGGGCCACCGGCTACTTACACACCGCACGAAACGCGACAGCACAGCTGTCACTTCACGTCGGCACAAGTCACAGACTGACGTCGTAAGCACAGAGGGGCTACACGCTACACACACCAATCTTCTTCACTCACTTCTAAAACGTCGAACACAGGATTTGAGGCATATATGATACACAAGTATAAGCATACTTTTATAGCATAGCAATTCCCCCCTATGGTATAAAAGAATGATTATACTTGGATCAGGTTGTATACAAGCAATCAGAGCCAATTCAGGACTACCGACGTTCATAGATATCCGAATAAGGCTTATGCAGCTGCGCTGTCCTTCCTCGTACCCCTATATGAGCTATCGGATGCTTACATACTTTAAGGATATTGTGTAAGCGAGAGGTATCTCCTCGGTTGTGACGAGGTCTTAAAGTTTAGATATATCCTTAAAAAAACTCAATTTATTTATTATCATCGGTAGTCACTTTTCATTAGTTGGTCCACCTACATGTGTCTTCCAAGGTATAAAGAGAAGAAAATAGTTTCCGCAGCAACTTGTATAACTTGTAACCGTAGCTACAGTGCAGAGAATGTAATAAGCGGTGTATTTCAGTAACGAAGTTGGGACCGCGGACCGCCCCGGAAGCCGTGGTGGAACCCGCGCCCGCTCCGCCCGCCCAGCCGCCGCCGCCCCAGCCGCCCAAGACTGAACGGTAAATTACTGTTTCTATCCATATTGATATTTTAAATTCGAAAGTGTGTTTGTTTGTTTCTTTGTCCTTCTTTCATATCAAATCTGATCGATGTGATATTTAGTATGGAGATAGTTAAAGACTGAAGAGTGCCATCGGATCCTTTTTATCGCGGAAAAACCACGCGAGCGAAGCCGCGGGTAACAGCTAGTATCTCTATTTATTTCGTGTCACAATGTTAGTTACTCTTTCGAAACGGCTCAACCAATTCTCATGAAATTTTCTGTGCATATCGAGTAGGTCAAAGAATCGGCCAACGTCTATTTACTATCTCGATATTTCCACGGGATCCGCGGAGTACAGCTAGTAATATATATAATTTTCGGTATTTGCCGGTCCGTTTCTAGTCAAAGGTGTCTTTCGCCAAAATACACCCTCCGACTCATAATCTGAATATTATTTATGGATACATCATGCTAATTGGGCGTAATTATTTTTTATAGTGTAAGGGACATACGACGATGCACGAGTCAGAGCTCGTTGATGACCATAGACATCCCCATAGGAGTTATACAGATTCTTCCTCCTCCATGGATTATCAGCTGCTACGGCGACTACACATCGCACGAAACGCGACAGTACAGCTGCCTCTTTATGTTGGTATTGTGTAAGCAAGAGTTACATCCCCGATCATGCCGCCGAATTCGGCTGCATGCAATCAGCATGGCACTACTGCTAAAAGAACGTCATAGAAAAGGACGTCGATGTAAATATTCATCACAAGATCCTGCTAATATTGCAGAAGTTTCTATAATGATAATAATGGTCGCACATCCCATTAATGCTAAATTGTTAATTTAGATCAAGTAATGAATTTAATAATGTCTAACTTTATGTAAACTGAGCTTAATAACCAGAGTTAAACTATTTGAGCCGGCAATTAAGTGTTGGAGACCGAGTAGTTTCCCTATTTGCCTTTTCTATAAAAAGACTAACGAACAAACTCAAAAATGGAAGTAATAATAAAATAAAAAAGCAATTTCAAAAGCAGTTACTGCCTAGCATTCCCGACAGTTTTTGTAATATTTATTTAACAGAAACTGGAATAAAAAGTGCGATGCTCGCGTATTCAAAGCAATTTATGTAAAGCTGAACACCTAGACAAGGCATGTTATAATTAAAATAAAACAACTCGGCGAATACTTTTATTATACGTAATTAATATTATTACAATTATATAATCTACTTAAAAACTTAAGCGATTATAGTGTTTAATTAACATTATAAATAATATATATTTTAAAATATGGTACATTTCTTATAGAGAGTTTTCTTTCTGGATAATTACATTTCCAGCATAAAGAGTAACTTAATCTCTGGTATTCTATACTCAGTAGGTCTATTCTTCAGTAGATTCTCAGCTGTATGCATCAACCAGGTCTCACCCGAGGATTTTCAATAAATCTTTTTCTAGGCTATGACGCCTAGGTAATTTTCTTACGGGGTAAAGGGGAACGAGCTGTATGACTACAAAAAATATATCATAACACACATTTATAAAATTATGTAAGAGATTTAATTTCTTCTAATATTAGTAGGGTTTTAGCTTGTCAGTATGACATCGTGTGCATGGTTGCAGCGAGGCCGGAAAGGCGGTGTCGCGCGCGGGCGCCTGCCGCGTCTGCCTCAAGGCGCTGAAGCCTGGCGAGGTGTTCCACGTGTGCAACGGCTGCCAGCACCGCGTCTGCGAGGACTGCTCCTCATACTCCAAGCCCGCCAGCGATGAGGAGGCGGTAAGACATCCCAACTCCTAATCTAGGATAGAATGAGATACAGGACCTAGAAGATCTCAGATTTCACCTAAAAGTCTAAAGTTGATTACGCTTAATTTTTCCATAAACCTTTATTTTGGTGCTGAGAACATAGCTCCAAAGATTCTCAGTTGATCACATGTAACGATCCTTTGATATTCAAGATCAAATATAGCATAGGAACAGATCTTTCAAATTATTACGAAAAATTATTCTATTAAAATTCTCTCTCGTTGATCTGGTTTTATGTAAAATATTAAAACTAACAAAATGACATGTGCAGCAATGACTCATTAAATCCATCCACAACAAAAAAAGCCCATAGTTTATTCACGTCATTGCTCAATTATTTCCAATGTCAAAGTTCTTTTACGATTTCATCGTTTCGCTCTGACCGACAGCAGACAGATGAATAATTAAACTTGTTATTTTTACAGCACGTATTGATTCGGCACAGCCTGTTACGCCGTCTGACTGACAACACAATTAATTTCGCCCTATTGTTTTACGACGGAGCCTGAAGCTGCCACGTTATTATACGGACCACTTGTGATTACCACGTTATTAGATTTTGCATTGAGAGAGTAGACAATGTACATTCATACGTGTCATTGTTAGCGTGTGTAGGTTGGCGTTACTGTCGTAATATGCCCGGTGTAACTCATGTTTTAATGTACCTACGCCGTGTCTCGCGTTTCCCGGACAACCCACACCTCCCACGTTAATATCCGTCAATCTGTTCCGTCTATAGTAGATAAGTATACGCTCGGAAAAATAACAACAAAGCACCGTGACTCATATCATTCATGTATTAACGTTTTTTATGGTTTATTTTATGGTATAAGGGGGCAAGCCAACAGCCGCAGCTGCTTTTATGGCTATCGATGCCCTAGACATCCGTTATTTAGATGCGTAGTCCTCCTTTCCCTTCCATAAACCATTGGTTACTTGCACACCGCACGAAACGCGACAACACGACTATCACTTGACTCCGGTATCGAGTAAGCGAGAGGTCATGCCGGAGACATCGGCTGCGTGCTTGCGTGGCACTACCTCTTACATTCTTCCTGTAGCTTAACACTGATAATTCTCATGTCCCATTGGAATAAACCGATTGGGGATTGGGCTTGGAAAAAGGACAATAGCGAGCCCTTTTAAAAACTGGCAATTCCCTGCTGATCAGAGTGCTATTGACGCCCTAACAACAGCTGTAGTCACTTACAATCAGGCAACACAGCCAGTTACATAAAGCTATAAACGACGGCGCACCGTTGAGCCTGGGACTTACTTTAATCACGTTAATGTGCTATCATGCTAAGTGCCGCGTAACCTCAATTTAAGTGCTGTACGAATGTGATATGAAATTATTAAATATTACTTAAATATAAAAAATATTGCTTTTAATTTACTAAATTATTTAAACAGCGATCTACCAAGTTTGAACCACAAAATAAAGTATCTTTTTTGTTTGAACTTATAATATCTTAAGTTATCTAACAGTCAACTATCCAGATATGATATGACTAACTAGCTAGCAAGCGACGCTGTCATACTAACAAGCCTTTTCGGTTCAATTTTAAATTTGGAAACTAAAATAGTAGTTTATGCAACTGTCATATAAAGAAGGGTATTAAAACACGAGTGTGAATTTTTGAAACGAGCGAAGCGAGTTTCAAAGTGTGTTTCAAACTCACGAGTGTTTTAATACCCGTGTTATATGCAGTTGCATACACTACTTTATCTTCACTAATGCAATTAATCAATTAATCAAACATTGCGAAACATTAAATTCACGCGTATTGCCCCATTCGTTGTTGGACCGACGACTGTTTGACCGACGAGGCGACGACTGCTTGACCGACGATTTAAAATGTAATGTTCTTCGAAGATAAAAGTTTTTATTAAATACTTTAATTTGATTGCAAAAATTGCGGCGCGTAAATATATACTTTTTTAATTCAATATTAATAAAATACTAGCTTCAATGTTGAAATATAATGTGAAAAAATCACATGACTTTACTTTTAAATTTCTACTAAACAGTAGATTATTCGTTGTCTGTGGCGTTCATTTTTGCTTTCATTTTTTTGTAGAGCTTTGTCTCTTTCTCTCAAATCCTTTGCAAGCTGGCATTAAACCAATGAGAGCGCAGCTGCAGCGCGCGCAGGGCCAATCAGGAGCGAACGCGCGCTGTTAGGATTTTGAAATAAGGCTCTCTCACCACTCTCTCTCTCTCTCTCTCTCGCTCTCACACAGTGTTATAATGAGATTTTACGATATCGATTTGGATATTATAACATCATGTCAATTGAGTTTTTTGTTGTCTGAGCTATAACAGTAGTAATTATAAGTCAAGTATTGAAAACATAAGTAGAATGTTACAACATTAGTGTAGATAAAATATTTTATATATTTTCGCAAAATCCTTTAGTTTTTACTAAAATAAATTCAACTGGTCTGTTTTAAGCGTTTCCAAATTAATTCTATTTACTTCATAAATTATACCTGTATAATTGTACTTGTTTTTATTCATAGAGGCCTAGAGGAGGAGAATTCTACTGAACAAAAAGGAAAACACTTCAGTCTTATTATTTATTCTTTACCACAGAATTCATGCCGGTATTCGGTCTATCGTCGCAAAGCGGGGCCGAGCCAAGCGTTTTCAAACTAATTATATTTTCTTCTTTTTTGTGCATTTTTGTCATCAAATACTACAGGAGGAGAATTCTACTGAGTAAAAAAAGAAAAACTCTTGAGTCACGTTATTACATTTTTTCATAGAATTCATGGCGGTGCTCTATCTGGCGGCGCAAAGCGGGGCCGAGTTAAGCATTCCCAAACTAATTCTATTTTCGTCCATAGTCGTGTTTATATTTTTTTTATTCATAAAGCCAAGAGCAAATAGGCTACAATTGGAGAATTCTACAAGAAGATTAATAAATTACTCTCAAGTCGTATAAATTATACTTTATTAATACAGAATACATGGCGGCCAAATTAAGTGGAATTAGCTTCCAAACTAATTCCAGTTTCTACATCAGCTGTCGTGTCTTGTCGTGTACTTTTGTCGTAGAGGCCTACAGTTGTAGAATTCTATATAAAGAAAACAGAAAGACTTTTAAGTCGTGTTATAACTTTTTTTTTGGTAAAATTCATGGCGGTGCTCTTTCTGTTGGTGCAAAGCGGGGCCGAGATAAGCATTTCCAAACTAATTCCACTTTCCTCATCAATACTACTGGAGGAGAATTCTACTGGGCAAGAAATCAAAAACCTCAACTCATGTTAATACTTGTTTTGCTAGAACTCATGGCGATGCTCGGTCTGCCGTCGCAAGGCGGGCCCTCGTCTGCCACCCTCCGCGCAGGACAGCACGGACTCGCTGCTGGAGGTGCCCATCCTGGAGCTGCAGCGGCGCCACTCGGAGGCACGACTGGGTGGAGGTACCGCCAGCAGCGGCCTCGCGCCGCCCCGCTCGCCGGAGCTGCGCCGCCACTCGGACGTGTCACCCGCCTCGCTCAAGGAACTCGAGAAAGTATACACTATTTCAATGTATATTTTTTTCATAAAAAATAAATTAATATATATTTATATAAAATATATGTAATTATGTACCTACTTATATTTTAACTAGCTTTTATCCGCGACTTCGCTCGCTACCTTATTTTTTTTTAATACAAAGTACGATATTTCCTTTTGAAGATCTCTATGAATATGTGTACAAAGTTTCTGGATGTGTAGTTTTGGCTTGAAAACGTAACAAACAACCTAAATTATTTGTCCACTATTATCGCAAGCAATGACTTAATATTAATACAGAGAACTTAATTTAAATTGGTTTTTTATGATACAAATGTGTCTTTATTAAATTAGGCCATAGATTTATTAATCAATTTATGAGGTCTTTAAAACATTTCAACAACAATTCATGTGATCGACTAGAATATAAAATTATACTACTATTATAACTCATTTATCACTAAATTCTAATTTTATAACAATCACCATATAGTGGACAATGAACGGTGAATTGAAAAAGTTAAAAAGTTTATTGACAAAGTTCTCGAATTTCATCCACAGCATAAAACAAACTGAAAAAAATCATCGTTTTGTATGAAAACCACCATCCAATCTCTCTAACGACTCACACCTGCGCTCCACTAGGTACAAACGCTTTTTCAATGTAACACAAAAACGCATGTGTGTCGTCGCGATATGAAGAGGGAACAATGTAAATGGCGCGAGATATATTGCGCCATACAGGAAAAATAATTTAGAGTCTATTTTTTAATAGAAACCAAGTTTTTTTTGTTGGAAAATTACCTAAAACTTCCAATTATATATTTCCAAATATTTTGATTTAATTTTACTTTTATTACCAATTTCTTCAATAGTGAGGTATCTTTTGTCGTTTAATTAAAAGGACTTCTTAATTAAGTAAGTCTACTCACTGACAAAATTAAATGGGGACATTTTACTAATTAATTATTACTTAGGTACAAAATGACTGACAAAGCACAGCCTTGAGTTAGTCAAAGTCTTTGAATGATGTAACTGACTCTAGACAACGCACACTCTCAGAGAATCTTGAAAATAAGTAGGTAGGCTCGTGATATAACGTAAGTGAGCGCTAAGAAGGGTTTAGGGAAATTCACCCTCTAAAGCATAGCAATAGCTTATATTATCCTGAAAATGGGTAATGTAATAAGTGTTTAAAGGAAAACGAAGTGTCATAATATTCGATAAAGTTCTT
>LUGF01000406.1:98523-129522 GCA_001625245.1 Calycopis cecrops
TCAGGTTTGATTCAGAATCATCAATACATTCGATTTATGAAATAAAAATGAATAAACCACATGATTAAGGTGAAATCAATACTCCGCCACCCTGACAGTTTGGTTAACATGGCCGAGCATGACGTGGCTGGAGGTCCCACTGCTGATCATGTCGTGGGTGAGCTATATCTATAAAGCGACCAGAACGTATCCCGGTCCTTTAGATATCTCTAATGATTCATATCGCACAAAATGTCTAATAGTTTTGTATATTGCGGCAAACCCTATCAATTGGTTTTTTTTTTTATAAATGATACTAAAACAAAGTTACTCACCGATAAGAGATAATATTCTCTTGACTTTTTCATTTCCTAAAGTGCAAATAAAATCCGTTACATTCATTTATACGATTACATTTTAATATTTGATAAAAAGTGTCGTGATAGCAGCAGTGAAAATATCGAAGCGTGACATTTTACATAAAATGAAAAATTTATTATAACGATTTGCGTGCCGTGATGAAATTAAAGCCGTCGTTACAGATATTTTGGTCTTCGGCGAAAAAATATCGTAAAATAGAATTATTGTCTTGTTTTTATACGTTTATTGTATAATTATACATTTATGATTACATATACTTATAATAACATAGTCACCTAAATAGGTTAACAAGTAAGGTAAATAATTATATGATTGTTGATGTTAATTATTTTTTTAAATTTGTGGCATTATGGTTTGTGTATGGAAATTTAAACAGTCCCAGTTTTCGCACATTTAAAACATTTGTTTTTAATATGAGTACCTAAATAGAAACCTTTATTTCTTTAAAGAATTTATATAGACCAAATGAGGAGTTCTTTACTATCGCAAAAAAATCGCTACACGTAGGTAATAATCAAAATTTAAAAAAAAAGAGTTGATAGAAACAGATTATATCAGTTTTTTCCCACAAGTAGTTATTTTTTACCTTGGTTTTGATCGCGTTATGGAATAAAAAGTATATCACGTGTGGTATAAATGAATTAATAAAACTTTCAGTGCAGAATTAAGAACAATAAAAATTTTGAACTTTGGAAGACACTCTTGGCATATTCCTCAGCCAGTGTCTCTACTGTGCTCTATCTTCGCAACTCAGGTCAGGAGCAGTGCGGTTCCGACATTAGGCGGATGTCATTTCACTATCTAGATTTCGGACGCCCCTGCCTTCTAGTATCCACTTTGGGTGCCATAAGGATACTTGCTTACTCTACTTATCTGTTTCGCATCGTAGCCATGTGTCGTGTCCAACTCCATTTTAAATGCTCAATGAGAGTTTTTGTATATGTGAGGATGAAAAATTAACCAAAGTACCTACATGGGTACTTTAGTAATTCTTTATCATCCCAAATTTCGAATGCTAAAAGGTC
Source organism: Calycopis cecrops (assembly GCA_001625245.1). Lineage (NCBI taxonomy): Eukaryota > Metazoa > Arthropoda > Insecta > Lepidoptera > Lycaenidae > Calycopis > Calycopis cecrops. The sequence goes on from LUGF01000406.1 coordinate 99,909, forward strand.
ACCTAGACGATATAGATAAAATAGCCTTAACAACAAGGTCGCCTTTTGTGTACATAATTTAAACACATATCTTAAAAAAAATCCGTTGATATATTTACATGCACAACAAAAAATAATCCATTAATCATCCCCACTTCAAGAAGTTCCAAGTTCGAACTTTAATGCTAAACCCTACTTCCAGAATGCTGATCTTCTTTTTTCTGTATTTGTTACTTATTTACGAGCAGGGCCTCAGCGGTGGACGTCGTGGGCGGCGCGGGGTCGCGGCGCGGCTCGTACCGCGCGGACGTGGACACGGACGCCGCGCCGCAGATCAGCGGACTCAGCGTCGACGAGGACAGACCCATACGGCGTCGCGGCAGTCAACTGTACGTAATAATCAATTTAACTAGTTATATAGTATTGAGAAGGCCGTTTTGCTGATTATATTACCGAAGACCATAGATATCGTCTTCTTTGCTCCTCTCTATCAATCCAAAAACTTACAAACCATATGAAATATGACGGACGACTTAATTTAATGGTGGTCACTTTACATCAGGTGACCCAACTGCTCGTTTGCCTCCTATGCTATATAAAAAAAATCATGTGTATTGAATGAATTAGTATTCACGTATTAAGAAAATACTCAAAATTAATATTTTATCAGATTTATTAATAAAAACCTAACACAGTTGTAAATATTATTTATTATTAGTAAATATTATAGTATATATTATATATTTCTGCTATGGAATATAAAGCACAATCAAAATAATTAAAGATTATGGTATATACCAATGTGTTTTATGTACTCGTACTACATAAAATACCACCGTATTATCTATAAAACATTGATAACAGCGAGAGGCACAAAATTTTGCCTACTGTTTATCCGAAACTATTAAAAAAAGTTAAAGGCAAGTATACGAAAATACTTTTTTCAAAGATTTTAAATAACTTAATAATTAAGAAAAAATGTAAATATCCTATGGACTGAAGGCGTCAGCGAGCGGCAACCTCACACGGGGTGAATGTTCCCGGTCCCTCGTAATCGGCCGACCTCGTGATCAGCTGACGATACAGCGCGTACGAAGTGAGAAAAAACTAAAAAATTATTGTGGCTAAACTATTGCTCTGATTGGTCTGATTTTTGTTGTGTAGCCTGGAAATGATACACTAAATATGTGGTTTAATTTAATGCCTCTCGGCTTTATCAACCTTGTATATGCAGGTGAGCAAAAGACTTTTTAAGTCTAATTTATTTACAATGGACCATAAATCACTTTAATGCTACTATTATATTTGCCACTTGGTTTCAGTCCGGACATAGCAGCTCTCCAGCAACGAACGGGCGCGCTGAACGCGATGGCAGCGCTGGCGGGACGTGCGGACGCGCCGGAGCCCACTAGCGCCATGTCCGCGGCCGCGCGACAGATGTCTGTGGACGCGGAGGCGATCAAAATCGTCATACACGACGTCGACGACAGCACGCCGCGCCGTGTCACGCTGCGACGTGACCCTAACGACAAGGGACACCGGTGTATGTAAAACTTTTATAATCCCTACTTGGTGTAGAAGAAAAGTTTATATTTGCGTCAATTGATTATATTTTAGTCTTATATTAATATCTACCTAATCATATCTTGCTTTATTAGCATAAAAAAGGTTACAAACTGCAAATACTATTTACGCCTTTAGTTGAAACAAAAGGTTTTCCTCTGATAGAGATGCCAATTTCTAACAAAAAAGAACCCTTTTTATCAAATCTGAACGCCGAAAATGATTTCTGCGTGGTCGTAAGCTGCTTTAAAGGACTGTTTACTATTTAAAAATATTTCTTTATAGTATTTATTTAGCAACCTTAAATATGAAAACGGCGATTATAAACCCAAATTGAAAATATACAAAAATATCATGGATGGTTTGGAACATTAAACCTGTAAACTAAAATAAAAATATTTAGTTTAATTTCTAATTTGTTCTTATCTGTTCTTAATTTTATGTACTACTGTAATGTAGTATACAATTTAAAACGATTTTTGTAAAAGTACATGTTTCATTGTGTCTTTGAAATTTGTATACCAAAACTACCAATGAATTAAAGAATGGCCTAACAATTTGAATGCAGCTAAGCCAGTTTTTTGCCAGTTCGATCTCTAAACAATTACTGAATGACCCGAGAATATTCGCTAGATGTAATCACTTAAACACCATATTATATTAAATTTTGAAAACCTATATAGTGCATAGTGCGAAGCAAAAGCTAGTCGAAAATAAGATCTTGTATTTAGAGAAACAACATGTTAATGAAAGCAGGATATTGGTCAAAGGCTTCGTAAATGAAATGCCAACATCAAACGTCAATACGAGCGTCGGAGGCAAATCCACTTTGCTGCTGCAATTCACAATAGGTACAATGTGCTTTTTGGTAACAAATACCTTTTGTTTTCGACTTCCTTTTGAGTCAGTTCAAAGAAAACTTAACTTGCTATGATGGGACAAATGGGACAATAATATCGTTATTTTCCCGATTAAACCAGGTATTATTTATGTTTATAACGTTAATAATGAATATTGGCGTTTTCATTTACTTTCACGTTTGATATTTATGGCATTATATCAATATCGAAGGGTTTATACCCTTAAAATATTAAAATAATTTCATCTTCTTATTTATAACAAACGACATAAACGGAGTCCGCGGGCCAGTGAGTTATTTTTGCATTCAAATTAAAAGCTATTAAGGTGTAACAAGATAAATAGGCCCCTGTATTTGGTTATTCACAACTTAAAGTGAAACAGGTGCGTTGTTCGACTTCTACCAATGCCACTTGCGTAACATGGATCCTCATATACTGCACAAAACCACCTACCTTTTTGCTGTAATGAAGTAAGTTAAGGGTGATAATAACTTAAGTTCCCGTCAGTACCGACCCAATTTGGCTTCAATGCACTAAAGTTTCTTATGCAAAAACTAAATATATAACGAATTGCGCAAGCAAAGTCCACGGATGTTTAGGTGAAGAAAGTTCAAGCAATAAAATGAAATGGATATTTGTTTAATATTCTTTCATTAATAATTTTCCAGCACGTGGTTTTGGCATGCGTGTGGTCGGCGGCAAACCCGACGCGAGCGGCAGGCGAGAGGCCATCATCGTGTGGACGGTACCCGGCGGCCCGGCCGACCTCGCCGGACTACAGCAGGGAGATAAAGTAACAACATTCATTCATCTAGACTTGCCTTGAAAATTACATAGTATCGCATAAGTCGCATTAACATAAATCAAGATATTAGAATACAATTTTAGAAATAAGTTGGTACTTTGATTTTAATTTATTTTTGTCGCATTAAACTCGGCTCGTAGTACGTAGCAATGCTACGTTGTTCGTAGCATTGCAACTTTTACGTAGCAGACGGGTTATCGATGTTATGTTATGATGATACAGTTTATCGATGTTTCATTTTGTAGAGATTACATGAACTCATTATAGTTTTTTACTTGTTTTCAAAGTCGTATAAATTTATATACATTGTATTGAAGGGCGAAATTTCGTACGGCATTTACACTATAATAAATTTCAATTAATAACAATTATTAACTTATCAATTGGCTACAATAATAAAGCTATACTGCTAAAAAGGAGAGTAGCCATATTACCCCTCTTATAAAATTAGATAGTACTTATTTTTTATTTATGTATTAAAACACTCTATTACAAAAAGTGTATCATAGTATTTTTAAATTTTCTTAATGTTTTCAATGCTAGGACAGTAGATTTCTGTTGCATAATAAATAATTAATCTATTCGTTTATAGTTTCAAAATTCTACTAAACTGGCGTTGTTATACAATGGCAAAGAATTAGAAGTGACGACAGTATTGTAAAGTACAGAATAGTAAAGTTCTTAATCTTAAAAAATATGAAAATTATTTTATTTTTTAATTATAAAAGACGACATAAGGCAAAATGGGCTTAAAATTTGTCAATCCGTGCTCGTATATTCAAAATTTGATCTTTGAAAACTATTGTCGAGCGCGTTCACCGCACAAGCTACCTAGGCAGATTGCCAAAAGCCAGTGACTTATTTATTCATGACAAAAAAAAATAATCAAATATAAGATGCTTTTATATTTCATTCTTCAAGACCAAGAGTAATGCGTATCGTAGGTGCTGGAGTGGTGTGGGGTCGCCCTGACCGAGCGCAGCTTCGAGGAGGTGTGCGCAGTGCTGGAGCGCGGGGGAGACAATGTGGAGCTGCTGGTGGAGCCCGCGCCGCACCTCGACGACTCCGCGCCGTCTAACCTGTCACAGCACCATCACGGACTATACGGTATTGGGGTCTTACATATCCACATCATATTTTAAAGCGAAGACGATACGATACATTTCTCATTAGTGTACGTTGTAGTTGTACTTTTTTCACAACCTTACCTTTAAATTATTGCGACTAAGAAGTATTGCAATAATACTTACTATTGCTATGATTCAATAATTTAAAAATTGACTGTAGTCACGACTCATACCGCACCTACCAGTACATTGAGACTTCTAAATGTATTTTCGAATTTGCATATATTTTCAACTTATACGCCGCGTTTAGCCACAACTGAGATTATAAAAACGACCCACAAAATTGATAATACATATTTCATAATTTGATAGTGACTACTGACTAATATCTATAATTTGATTTTTTCATGCTAAAAAATATTTTCATGAAAAATCATCACAGTAAATGAAAAATCAATGCAGTGGAACAACGCTTCATTTTTTCTGTTGTAACGCTTTTCTTTTGTTTACAGAGCCCGATACGGACAAATCGCCATCGTCGCCGACACGACGGAAATTGCCGAAAACCCCGGTATAATACCTATAGGCTTTAATAGATAATTGTAACTAAGTGTTGTGAATACACGAGACGATTCTCGCTCGTTCTTTTATAACTGGTAGAGACTGTCACTCGGTGCCTACTGATCTGCGCGTTTTCAAATTATTATCATTTTAAATTGTTTGGTGTTGGTGTTATGAAATGTGGATGTAATTAATTATAAACTTATTGTATGTACCATCAAGGCTGAAAAGGACTTTATGGTCACATTTATACGGCTATGATTGTATTAAATCTAATCTTCTAATTTCTTCCTGCTCTCTTTAATGAAGAAGTGAAAACTATACACAGCTACGTATCATAAATTTCTTAATGACCAATCATATTTGCATTTCGGTCAATTTATCGATTTAGCCGAATTATCGTACATAGCGGGCATCCACGGTACGCAGGTCGACTTAGTGGTAGTCCGAAATCTGAGACCATCTTGCTCTTAATAAGATTAAAAAATATTAATATGATATATTAAACAATATACTTTTAGATAAATAATATTTTTGTTCTTAAATTTCTATTGCTTTTTTTCTATTTAAAAATTGTCTATTGCTTTACTAAGTCTGTGGATACGTATATTTTTTTATTAGTTGGTTGGCTTTGACTTCGATTGAGGTCAAATGAAAGCGTCTCCCATGTTCTGCTGTGATACCGTAGCACTTACCACCTTTAAATCTTCCATGTTACTCTAGTTTTAAGAAAATCAATGTTTCTATAAATAATCCTAGTGCTATAACTATATGTTATAAATTTGTAAATCTTTACCTTATAGGTAATATAGTATCTCTGTTCTATCAATATAATTATACGTTTCTTTTCATTCATTTAATTATTTTTTGATGTTAACCAAAAGTAAAGTTTGTGAAAAAATACTCAAGAATTTTTTAGATTTTTATTTTTCTCTCACCCATAAAAAGATTATTAACTCAAGCACATTTTCCTTTCACGCGCATATTTGAGAATATTTCAAATGGCGTTATAAATAATATCATATTCATTTAAATATTCTGTCAATCTTTATAATTGCAGAGAAATTAATTAACTTCAGAGCCCATCTTTAATGATTTTCAATTATAAAGATATAAATTATTACACTACTAGAAAGATGATAATTTTTTAACTGTTTTTTTAATGAATAAGGGCGTATAATGACACTTATTATCTGTTGTATTTGTGATATCCTCTATTAAAATAGAGAATTAATATTCATAGTCATAGTCAGATCACTTTAAAGACACAATAGAAGTAGATGATAAAATTCAACAAATAGGAAGATATAGAAACTTTCTAATGGAGGGAAAAGAAGAAATATGGCGTCCACCAGCAGGAGTCGACGCGTCCAACGGTCCGTTTGTAAACTTATACGCATCGAGTAAATGTTACCGAACCTTGCTGTTGAATTAGTGTAGTGTGATGCCGCACACGAGACGTTACATTAGTCTCCAGTTAGTGCTTCGAGTGTTGGCACGGAGTATCGACAACCCCTTGAGCGACTGGTGCGCACCGTCCGCTTGTATGTGCGACACGCACCGACTGTACATACGCCTCAGTTGTAGTTGAATGTTCAGTGCGACAGACGCATGACTGCACAGTGACGTGCCCTCATTCCGACACCGACTGTGATGTGATATGATGCGAAGTCGCATCCCTTAAATGTTTAAATGTTATGTCACTGCTTTAACGTTAATCTTGACCCATGACAATACTTACAACCATCAACGCTTGCCACATTATAGAATACAGCAGATCATACGTGCGACCGAGCAGTACTGTGTCATATCAATATGAAAAGCAAGCTTCTCCACAAACAAGTAAACTGAATGTTTAGCTGTAATTTGAAAGCAAAAAGCAATTGTTTAATTTAGTAGCCAATGTCTCCTTCAAAGTTTAAGTGATTCAAAAGATATGTTAGTAATAAATGCATTAAAATACAAGTTATAAAATGAACCATAAATTGAAATATACATACATACATACACCCAAACATACATTATTTTACAATCCATGCTTGAGAAACCTGGTAAATATGACCACCATACTCACAACAATCATTCAAGTTATGTTATAAGTTGTATTTGTAAAAGAAAAAAATGATATCATTGTGATTGTATAAATGATAACATTTGTATATTTTAAGTGTCGACATTTTTCGTGATCGTTTTCCGATAGGCGGCTTCTCAATCCGTTAGCATGATCCAGCTTAATGCATGGCGACAGGAGCGTCATAATGAGTTACATTTGTATTGATAGATATGCCTCCGCCCGACGCATGCATTTTGACATTTTTGCCAGTGAAATGAGAAAAAAATTACCTTTAGTGACGATGGTACAAAATTGTAACGGTCATGTGAATGGGATTTTGAAATGACGATTGGCAGAGAACTGATCAATGGCTATTGCATGGACGATGAACCTGAAAGTGAATTTAGATATTTTTATTTTAACTTCTGCAACCAAACAGTTCCCTTTATTTTCAATGTTTTATTTTACTTAGGTATAAGTCTTATGCCCTCATATACGTTAGTCCTTAGATATAGCTTATAATGGGATTCGATAGAAGTTTATTCTAGAACTATTCGATTATGCTAATAGTCCTAGTTTGAATCGTATTCCCCTGGCTTTAAGTTCAATATAGCATGTCTGTGGGTGTGTAGGAACAGGATCGGGCCGAGAGGTACAATCCCCGGCCGCTGGCTCGAGCGCAGCTGCAGGTGTGGTTCGAGAGCGAGATACGGAAGCTGGTGGTGGTTCTCATCGCTGCGGACGACCTGCCTCCGCGAGACCACACGCTGGGGTACGGCGACGAACCGGAGGCCTTCGCGAGAATACGCCTACTGCCGTCACTGTAAGCTTTTTATTATTTTTTTTTTGTTTTTTTTGATATAGGAGGGCAAACGAGCAGCCGGAGCCATTTTCATGACTACCGACGCCCACAAACATCCACATAGAAGCTATACAGATGCGCTGCCCTCCTTTCTCCTCCCACCTCCATGGGCCACCGGCTACTTACACACCGCACGAAACGCGACAGCACACAGCTGTCACTTTACGCCGGTCTCGTGTAAGCGAGAGGTATCTCCTGGGTCGTGCCGGCCCAATTCGACTGCATGCAAGCATGCAGTGTGGCACTACCTCTTACCATTAACTAAGTAACTTAATTGTAAATAATTATGTGGTTTAAGGTATATAAATAAGTAAGAGCCTAAATCAATATGCAACAAGTGATGACTTGAATTATTTTTAGCAGTAAGGTACTAACCCTTAGTACTTAAAATCTGAGACAATACGAGTACATCTTACCTATACAATTCTGTCACATTTTATATGCCAAACATTTTTGGAGTAAATAGTGATCTATTTACTAGTGGGGCTATCGTTGATTATAAATATATTGATTTTGTTTTAGTGAAAGCTGCCCACCCGTGGAAACGGACCCAGCCTCAGCGTCCTGCAGTCCTGTGTGGAATGCCACCCTCGGCTTCGGCGGACTCACTGCAGATTTGCTGGTCGGCCGAGCCCTAGAGCTCACTCTTTGGGACGCCTGCCCTGGCATCGACCCCGTACTTGTTGGAGAGTGCACGGTACGATATACAAATACTATATTTTGTCATATCTTACGAGTATAGTTACGAGGCAATGGACAAATTGCTACTACAGGATCAGACGCTTGCTCACTTTTCTCTATATACTTTGAAAGTAATTTCCTTGCATCGAGTCACAGCGTATCTCAGGTACGTTGTGAGTCGACTAGTAATACATCACTGGATTATGCTGATTCTATCCTAAGTCATATTAAAATAAGCCCAGATGAAGTAGGGAAACTGTTGAAAAATGTCGATGTAATGAAGGGGGCGGGACCAGATAATATTCCACCTCTATTTATATCCCGATGCTGTGCCTCACTAACCGAACCGCTGAAACTCTTATTTGAACGTTCCATTACAGAAGGTGTAATCCCAAAAATTTGGAAGTCCGCTTACATATCCCCAATTCATAAAAGTGGTAATAAAAGTAAAATAAAAAATTATAGGCCCATTTCCAAATTATGCACATTCGCGAAATTACTGGAGCGTATCGTTTACAACCATGTATACAGCTTTTTTTCGAATGTCTTTATTAATGAGCAACATGGCTTTTTAAAACATAGATCAACTACCACCAACCTTTTTACTTTTGTTGATTACGTATCAGAAACAATGGATTCCGGAGGGCAATTAGATGTTATATTTACCGATTACAGCAAAGCTTTTGATCGAATAGATCATTAGATGCTTCTCGAAAAGCTTTATCTGGCTGGAATCCATGGTGATCTCTTTAGGTGGTTTGCTTCCTATATCGAAAGTAGATCTCAGGCTGTAGTACTCAATGGATTCTCTTCTGCTCGGTGTTATATACCTTCAGGAGTGCCTCAGGGATCGTTACTCGGGCCTCTCCTATTTAATATATTTATTAACGATATAAAAAAATGTTTTCAGCATTCACAATTTCTTTTATATGCTGATGACATGAAGGTGTACAGAGCTATTAAAAATTTCACTGACTGTCACCTGCTGCAAGAAGACTGAAATAGGCTTGAAGAGTACTGTTTTATTAATAAGTTAAACCTTAACGTATCTAAACGCTCCTCTATCATATTTAGCCGCTCACCAAAAGCAATTCATTTTTCATATAAACTAAAAGCGAAAGAGCTTACAAGCGTGACAGAAGTTCGTGATCTCGGAGTCATCCACGACACAAAGCTGACGTACAATAAGCATTTAGAATATATTATAAACAAGGCTTACAAACTTTTAGGATTTATTGTTAGAATGAGTAAACAATTTAAAGACATCAAAGTCCTCAAAATTCTATACTGCTCGTACATTCGTAGCTCCTTGGAGTATTGCTCCCAAATTTGGAGTCCTCAATATAATACACATATTAATAGGCTAGAATCGATCCAAAAAAATTTATTAAACATCTTCAATTTAAATGTAATACATATGACCCTTGTTATGAATCTAGAGCTAGAAGATTTCATCTTCTTCCTCTCTTTGAAAGACGTCGTATAGCAGATATTGTTACTTTAGTAAAAATTGCCCAAAACAAAATTGACTCACCAATACTATTATCAAAAATATATTTAAACGTCCCGTATAGATCTGTAAGAATTCCAACCCATTTGTACATTCCCCCAAGTAGTACTAATTATAGAAATCATTCTTTTTTCATACGAACCTCGAAGGTAATTAATAAATTAAGTAACATTCCTGAACTAGATATCGATTTGTTCAACACTTCAACAAATGTTTTAAAAAGAATCATGACGAAGCACTGGTTCGATGCGATTCCCTAAACTGGATTACTACATACTAAATTAGTGTTTAGTAAACTTTTTAAATAGTTTAGTAACTCTTATGCTGCTTGTAAGATCATTGATGTAATAATATTTCACTTTTGTTTGTGTTCAAGCTGTTGTAATTTGTTTAGCAAACTATATGTGAAAACGCATAAATGGTGTCTTGTTTTGTATATAGTTAAAATTTTTAAGTTACTTATCACTGTATGTTTTCCAAATAAAGTAAAATTAAATAAAATAAAATAAAATATATAATAATAATTGTTTCTCATAGATTTATAATCAGGCTCCACGCATCATTTTCATTTGTGGCAATGTAGGAATATTAAAAAATGGGTCGAAGAATTGAATTTTCGTCTAATAATTTCAATAAAAGATTTAAGATAATAATTCAATTAATGGTGTATAAGAAATACAAGAAACATTCATATAATAATGTATCCTATACTGTATAATAGCTCAATTTCAAAATAAGCCGCTATGTGTCTCAAAAATTCTCAGCAAGTTTTAGAGTCGGTTTCACAGGTTTCGGTTAAAATTAATTAACTAGAATCATAGATATTATGGTAGTTCAGAAATAAGTATCGAATATCTACTTCACGCTACTGTGACACTGGCCCGTATAATATTTGAAATTAGCATTAAATACACATAATGTATTTATAACCAATGTATTTTAGATGGAGCTAGAAAAGGCATTTGCTGAAGAACGCGCCGTCTGGTGGACGCTGGAAGAGCGCGGCACTCGCTCCGCCAACGCCTCTCCCCGCGGATCACTTACAGGTGCCCGAGCTCTTCGTCGAGGAGATTTTGCCTCTCAACGATCTGTATCAGGTATTCTTACACCGATACCTGAGCGTTACTTTATAGGCTATCTCCACACGGTCACAGGCTCGTTTAGAGCACAGAGGCTAGCGAGAATCTCAAAGGCGGACATAAAAAAATGTTGTCGGCCGAACGCACTGTGCGTTCAACGCCTAGCTAAGTGTGAAAAAAGCAAGCCATATACCTACAAGTCACTGGTCTCTAAGCACATAGCCAGCCACATGCCTATGCAGACGTAGCCTTAGCGAAACACAACACACCTGTAATATCAACACAAAATTTTAATTTGGCATTATATCATCAATAGCAAGCCAGTCACAAGTCACTGGTCTCTAAGCACTTAGCAAGCAACACGCCAGTAAATCAACACACAATTTCAATATGACATTGACGTTATATCAATAGCAAGCCAGATACAAGTCGCTAATCTCTAAGCACTTAGCAAGCCACATGCCTACACGGACGTAGCCTTAGCAAAACACATCACATCTGTTGTTTTAACATGCAATTTTAATATGACATTATATCAATAGATGACGTGGACTCGATCGGCGAATGCGCTTCTCTCCTACACCCCGATCACGCCTGGGTGGGTGGATCCCGGCGAGGCTCGTCGCAGTCCGAGACCTTGGAAGTGGAGGTGTACCAGCTGGGCAAAGATTTTTCACGCTCCCTGCCTGGTTCGCGACGTTCCTCCTTCCAACAACAAGAAAAAGGTTTGTAACGTAATAAAAAGGTTATCACAACCCGGACACAACATCTGTGCACGAGTCTGGACTTCGATTGCCCTCCCGCTTCTTCTTTTACTCACGCGCATTTGCCTTGACGCTATAATACGGTTAGCACAATGTATCAGAACGCCTATGTGACGTCATCGACACAGCGCAGATATTGTGACAAGGTTGTAAAATGTCATCTGTATGTGCTATAAAATCTCGACACGCCGATCAAATAGATGGTAACCCCGAGGTTTCCCCGCGTCGCAACGAGCGGCGCCGCTCGTCGTGCGTGCGCCGCGATCCCGACGATATTCTGCGTTCGCTGAGAGCTGTCAAGGGCGAACTGGGCCGCACTCTGTCCCTCTCCGGATCAACGGCCCGACGTAAGTTACGTGATATACTTCGAAACAACACTATTGATATTTTTTCTTAATTTTTTAAATGCCAACACAATGTTAAAATAAATTTTAATTGTTATCTTATATAATTTTTCACTAATAAAAAAAATTTCATACTTTTTTTAAGTAAATATTCCGCTATTCCGCTATTCGTTTTTCACTTATAGCAGTCATTATATTCCATTGCTAAACATTTTTTTCTAGATTTTTCATATAAATAAAGCCGTGCTGATATTCTGCAAGAGGACTATGTTGTTAAATCAACTTCCTTGAAGGAACGCACAGATTAAATAGCATGCATTAAAATTGGGAATTATTTTCAAAATAATATGATGAATAATTGGTAGAAATCTATTTTTACATTGTGTGATTAAAGTAAAGCTTGCTAAAATAACAAAAACTCTCACGCTAGATTCAAGGAGTTAATATTTTTTTACATCGTAATCAATAACGAATACTTAATTTCTATCAATAATATATTACGTTATTATAAATAATAAGATCAGTAAACTAACTAGTTTTTATAAACAGAAATTGCATTTGCTATTTTGTTTTTGAGTATATCTAAACCCATAAGATTAGATAAAGAATACATTTTGATACAAATTCGAATGTAATCGAATATTTTAGCGGTGTTGTAATAATTTGTAAAAAGTATTTGCATAAAAGGGCTAGACTCCTACGGAAAACATACTAATTGAACAATCTTATAAATTATATTGATATAATAATATTCTTAATCTAAATATTTAATGCTTAAAATTCCTGTCTCAACAAAAAAATAATACTTTCATACCTACTCCATATAATTCCATGAATCTTGCGTGTAGCACATGGCTTTTACATAAGTGATTTTTTAATTTTTTTCACTTTGAATTATAACATACACTTTGGAATAAAAGTAGCTAATTTATTAATTTAGTTTTCAGTTTCTTTGAACGGCAATACGTCGTTAAAAGAAGCGGGATTAAATATTATGATAACTAATTATTATTTAGGATAAATTTGCTACGTCTACAGGATGTTTTAAAACTGAACTGGAAACCAGATGAAATTCCAGCCTGTATCTGTTTCTGGAAAAATATGAAAGTCCATACCCATTTATAAGAATATAAAAAGAAATATTTTGTCCTATAACTTTTAAAGTACTGTGACAGATTTTCTATTTTATCTTTGAATTCCACACCACCGCGATATGCTCTTAGACAATCATGATATAAACTTTATCATGATATAACAAATCGAGAAGAAAACGATATCAAAATTAAACAAATAACTTGGTTAGTTTAAGTCATTACTTATATAAAATCTTTTATCTAACTTTTGCCCTCGTAAACAAAATCTTTTAGTACCGTTTTCTGTTAAGATTTACAAAAATGAAAACACTTCTAATTTATCTACATATCTGTCGGATGATACGAATCACTCGGACTTGACTCACTGACTCTGTTGTTTTCGACAATCACTGACATTTAGTAAACAAAGCTTAAATAAAAATAAATTTAAGCAATAAGTATTATTACCGCAGGTCCTTTCACATGGTTTCCTCTAGGTGTTGAGTTTTGGGACATTCTGTATAAATCCACATAAAATTGCAAAGGCGTTTAAAAATAATTCATGAATCAGTAAATATGTTTATCTTTATTTATGCTGCAGAGTTTAAAATCACCGATAAAACATGGAATAAATTTAAAAAAATATTTAATTGCTAGCAGATAACAAATATTAAAATGCGGATATATCTATAAACCATTATTATTTCCCAGTCACACCCGACACTAATCCGCTTATCCACACTACGCCGACTAATTCAACTCCGAAGAACCCTAATTGTCCCATGACCATTAGATAATGCGTACTTCGAGGGTACTGACTTGTACTGTGTTGTGCTTGTTTGGTCAGCAGCTACGGACCGTTAGCACCTCGGTAAGCGACAGCCGTGCTGCGCCCGCACGTGCTCCAGTAGGGGTTTGTTCGTGCGCGGTGTCGGTACACGAGCCCTTGTGACGTCCGACGGCCGAACTTGCCGCATTCTGACCACCTCCTAGCCTATACGCATCGGCGTCAGATGTAACATCACTCCTATGTGAAGCGACATAGGAGTGACGCGATAGCTGACGAGGTGGTACGCGGTGAGGAGCGGAATGCGGTATCGCGACCACGTAGTAGCATGGGTCATACATTGCTTGAGCGACGGCCGCGCGCTCGCACCGTTGAATGTGGCTGCGCCCAATGCTTTTCATCACTTCACTGTGTCTGTTCTGTACTGTCCTGACGCATGCCCGGTGGCGGGCGATCACGCTCACTTCATCTGTCTCTATGTAACGTCTATCGGCTGCCCGTCTAAGATCATTTCGATGGCATTTTTATTGTCTAGGTTTATTGGACTTCATTACCTTCGCGAATGTCATTCATTGTTACGATGCGCATTCTATTAGACTTCCTGTATATACAAGTTTGTTTGTAGGTTGTAGTTAAATAAATAAACAAAATGTTTTAGATGACGATACCACTTGGGTTTAGTGCACTAGAGGGGGGAGGGCGGCTTGACATTCATTATCTTTTCGGATCGTCGATATAGTCTTACCTAACGATAATGGCTGCTGATAAGGAATGCTTATACCATTAAATAATTTAAAAATCGCTTTCAGCAACTATTAGAGAACTCGATAACACTATTGGCTGCACACGTGTAAACCGCTTCTTCTTTCATTTCTGTGTTTAAGAGAGGAGTCGTTTGAGAATATGTGTTTCAGATACTATTCGGCACGATGCTGTTTGACGTGCTTCTTTTGTGTATTGTTTTATCTGAATGTTGATTGTCGTAAACGTCGAAACGTATGCGTTCGAGTTTCGGCTTTAGTCTTATCGTGTCTGCAATTTCCCGTGAGATGGTAGTTCACGTTAGACTGGACGGGAGGGCGGCGGGTGGAATGTTTGTGGGTGTGGCAGGCACGGCGACGGGGCGCAAGGGCAGCATGTGGGCGGCCGTGCCGTCGGCGGGCGCGTGCGACGCGGTCGCCGGCGACGACGAGGAGGTGCCGTTGGGCCCAGGCCAGCTGCCGCCCCGCAACGCTCATCTGCCGCCGCTGCATGCGGAGATCAACCTCAGCATCATCATGATCAAAGGGCAACTTGAACTTGAGGTGAGTACTTTGTATTTGAAGACAACAAGTAGGGGAACTTATATTCATTTAGATAATTAAAAGGTATCTTAAATATACGTATTGGTCAATTCACTCAACAACTTTACCGTCTATATAGCATGGATTATTTCTGTTATTGTTATACGTGTAACTAATTAGTAGATCGAAATTACATGTATATTTTTTTAATATCTGTTGAAGAGCGTATGAGACATATTGATTTGTTAAATATCTTTTAAGACTATAAAACTAGGTTAGTACTTATTGGCAATAAGGAACTAGTTAGACGGTAGTTAGACAAGAGTAACTTATTTTATTTTGTACTTTAGGAAACTATATATACATTAAAAAATTACAACTACACAAACACAACAATAAAAAATTATGTTAAAAAAAAAAAAATGTTACCAAAAGGGCAATTATAAATTGTCACGTACAAATAATAGAGCGTAATAGAGTAGCTAGGGAAAAGTTTGACGCTTGATGGGGAGGAAAGTTTAAATTTTCGGCTTAGTTGCAAAAACATACTTCAAATTCATAGCAACAAATGTGTTAAAGGTGTCCCACGCCCGCCGCGTGTACGGCGTGAACGGCGAGGTGCCGGACTCGTACGTGAAGTGCTACCTGCGCGACAGTGACAAGTGGCTACACAAGCGCAAGACGCGAGTGGTGCGCCGCACCACGGAGCCGCACTTCAAGCAGACGCTCAAATATCAGGTATAAGGTTTTTTGATCTGGAACTTATGTGGATATGATAAGAAGCCCAATACAACTTCATCGGCTTGCTTTGAGTGCCTGTCAGTAGACGACACTGACGATCACTTATAGATTTAGAGCCGAAAGAGGAACTAATTCCATTTTATACAATTTTCAGTCACAGATTTGGCATGATAAAGAAACATAGATAATTTAACATTTATAATATTAAGTAGTATTCCATCCTCTTCTACTATATAAAGTACTAGCTGTACCCTTCGCGTGTTACTATGCTATCTGCTGGAAATTAGTTATGCTAACATAGAAACCTTTGTGGGCTCATGCGTATACCATTCTGTAAAGGACATACAGACAAACATCCTTTATATTTCCATTTACAGGCCAGCGAAGCTCTAGGCCGCACCCTGGTGGTAATGCTATGGCAGAGGTGCGGAGGCTTCGAGCACAACCTGGCCCTGGGCGGCGTGGAGATCTGCCTGGACAAGTTGACCCTCCCGCAGCGCACGTACGGCTGGTACCCGCTGTTCCCGGCCACGTCGCTCGCCGCCGACGAGTCGCCCGACTGATCCCGCGAGCCGTCGCCGGAGCGACGCGACTAGCGCCTCCTCGACGGCTCACAATCGAATGCCGTAAAACTACGACGCCTATCCGCGTTTTGAAACTACACGTAGGAAATAAGACATACAACGTTCAATGCCGCTGTACAACTACGGCGCTTCTTGTTTTGTCACTACACGTAGGAAATAATAAGATGTCTGACGTTCAATGCCGCTGTCCAACTACGGCGCTCAGAATTTTGACACTATACGTAGAAAATAATAAGATGTCCAATGTTATATGCCGTTGTACAACTGCGGCGTTCCGCGATAGAAGACATTCAACGTTCAACACCGCTTTACAATTACGACGCTTATCGGCGTTTTGACACTCCAAATAGAAAATAATAAGATGTCCAACTTTATATGCCGCTGTACAACTTCGGCGCCCAGCGTTAGAAATAACAAAACAACTAGGTACGGCATTTAGTGTTGACTCTACACGTAGGAAACAATAAGACATCCAACGTCTAACGCCCCTATACAGGGTTATTTTTTGTCACCGGCCAAATTTTCAGGTTTGGTTGAGAATCAATAATACATTTGATTTATGAAATAAAACAGAATAAAAAAAAATTAGGTAAAATTACTTTGTCCTATGTTATAAACATATTTCTTGGTTACCGTGTGGCAAATGACTTGCGAGTATCGTTCGGCTGGCGTCACTGACCTTGAAATCGATACATTCGCGTATGAACCACGATCCCTGTATTTTTAAGGACCATTTCAAACCAATTTTTATTTAACAAAATATTACAATTAGACGATAAAATTTAAAACACAACCTTGGAATGATGTTTACTTCCTTATATTAAAATTTGGCCGGTGACCAAAAAATAACCCTGTATACCTAGGGCGTTTACCCGCGTTTTGAGACTATAATGAGGAAATAATAAGACATCCAACGTCATATGCCGTTGTCACAGAAATACGCCTATCAAGGTTAGTAACACAAGTAGAAATAAACAGAAATGCGAACATCGAGATCTCCTAAATAGTAATACGAGCGCTTGCATTGACTCCACAAGTAGAAAGATGCAAAATATGATTTACTGTTCTGCACTATAAATATGTAGAACGTGTTACTCCGACGAGAGCTTTGCAGTCAAAGAGGAGCTTATTGAGTCGCTTTTATAGCATTCAGACTTGTACTCGTAGCAACTTAATGAGTTTCTTGATTCCCAGACTCAATATTACTAACAACATTCTCATTAAATTTACAATAATACCTATACAAAACATATTTTGAAAACTTTATACTTTTGTATTTCAAAATACTCATTTACGATATTAATACGGACTCGTTGAGTTGCTACGATATTTTATTTAAAATATAAATATATGTAAATGTATTTGTAGAGATTTTGTATCTATTACAGTGCTTTCATGTGTGTCCCGTGAGCTGGTGTATCATTGGGAACCTTCAGCTCAGTTGATGTTAGGAATGTATTGCTCGTACCTACTTATATTTATAAAATTTCTCGGCGACTTATTGTATCATGTATTCATAGTTCATACATTACTATAAGTAGCGTCTATCGTCTTGACTTCTCTATATTAGTATAATGTATCTATAATTCTTTTATATGATACTGAAGTAACTTTGTATGTCATCTTAATAACCCCAACTTACACTTTGCCTTATACGATTAATACTTTTCATAAGTGATCCTAGTGAGTAAGCGCGTCTAGGTACTATTCTTCCAAGGTTGTGCTTTAGTGAATTTTCCTATTTCCTACATACCATAATACAAAAAAAAAACTAAGTGATTTGTTTCGTCGTGTCAAAATGTCTATATACTGTAAATATTACAAAATTTATTTTTTCAAAATTTTTCTACGCACAACTATTTTCGTGATAATAAATATATTTATATTTCACTTTTATATCCTGTGCAGTTAAATATGTTTTAAGACAATCCTCTATATATTTCTCTAAATATATTTTCGATGTTAAACTTCGATCTATTAATATTCCGAAGAGTTTACTATTTACTTAATGAAACGAATTTTCAGATATGTACCTATCTATCAATGTATATATTATAATATTAAAACTATGTGGGATATAAGTCTTTAAACGTATTATCTAGCTGGGAACGTGCAGCTATTACGAGATATATTACTAGCCTAGCTTAGCTATTTAAATATTTTTGTCGATGTTAGATACAGTCAACATATCGATGGAGTTTGTGTAAAATATCTCATAATCTGTGTTCTTCCAATTCTATCGTAGCCTAGTTACTCGCTTGACAATATTATATCTCTGTTTTATGATCAAGTAATGTCTACAGAGGGTTCTATCAATACTGTCGCTTTTACATATATTAGAAGTTTCATAGATGGTAACGTAATACTCTTTTAAACTAGAAAAAATCTCGGAAGCACTTAGTATAGCAAATGTTTTTCTATTACAGATACAATGAGCTTTCAGCGTTGTGCTAAAATCTTTTACATAAACATATAATTAATTGTATATGATATGATCGATATTTATTAATCATGTACAAGATTTTCTATTTATGTTACAAATAGATTATACGATGTGTTGTCTTAAAGAGAACTGTAAAAGAAAAATGCATTTTATTCAATTATTCTCTGAATATTGATTAGTAATAATCAATGTTTACGTTTTTTGTTTTAGTTAAATTACCTATCTATTTTTTTTCAGCACATAAAAGTGTATAAAAAGATCTTCACTAGGACTGATGTATGCTTGCTGCACTTGCTGAATTTTTTTAATAAGTTTTTCTAAGTTAAAAAATTAAAAACGATTGTAATTTTTATTCCAATTATTGGGATTGATAGCAAGGCTACTAAAGCCATAATTTTATTTTTTTTAATATATCTATTATATCATGTATTCTGTGCTAAAATTAAAGGAATTATGAGACAGAAATATCATGCAGCTTTAATCTTTGGTTAAAGTAGTAACAAATGGCTCCAAATCCATGTTCTCCAACTTCTAGATTAATAATATGATGCCTAAAATGCTTATTATGATTGCAATGCAAGAATAAACAGTTTTTTTTTACTCACGAGTTGCTGTGAGGCCGAACTATTTCAGTTCTAGAACTATCTAATTATAACTTAAACTATTTAGCACACGTAGATTCCCATAATGTAAGTAATCACGTCATACAAGAATTGAATGAAAATAAATATATTAGTATTCTTTATACACTGCGCACAAATCTTTAAATAAAAAATATAATTATTGTTATCACAATTACAAATTTTATCATACTCATATAATATTATATTGATTAAATACGTAATGAAAATAAACAGATATTATGAAAACGTTATAAAGAATTATAAATAATAGATGCTGCGAAATAAAAAAAAATTAAAACAATTGCCGGTTGCAAAGGTCACTGTTAAAGTTTTAAGTAACTATTGGATACTTAACTCTAACCACCGATTCAAGGCTTGCAATATTTTTTCCTGATTCGTCACCAAACTCATAAATGATTTAACAGATAGATAGTAATATTATGATCCGTTTAACAGTTCACAAAATAGGATCTTCGTATCTTTCCAATATTTAGTCTTTTGGTTATCTATGACTAACCGAACTAAACCGAACCGATGACTAAAAGTCGTAGTTTATTTTCTGGTTAAGTTCTCAATAGTCTAATAGAAACTTTAATAGCAACCCGATGAATCGGCCCTAAATACATTAGGCATTTTTCTAAATAGCATGTACCGTTGCTTAGAAACGAGGGCGCAGTTATATTTCTACATATAATAATAATTTTCCATCTTGCATATCGCTGCACGCGGTACAATGTAAGCACTGAGACTATTGACTGAGCCTAACCTAGACTACATTACTGGACTTCGGTATTACTTCCTCGCAGTCAGCCATTTTAATATCGGTAATGAAATTCCCACTATATTATTAAGATATTGTTATGCCGTTTTTCGTCTTTTTACGCCAAATAATAATCTTCCACAGAATAGTTCTTTTAATGCTAGATTTTTATTTAATCACATTAGAAATTTTTACTTAGTTTTCATGCCTAATGTTAAATTTAATTCTAAAAGGTAAAAAAACATTCTGAAAAGCCATGATTGAAAGGCGCATTACAATACATAGCATAATGACTAGCCTCTTAGACTAAGCAGAAATACTTTGAATTCTAAATCTCCTATATTTCTTTCGCTAGCGCATGCTGTTTAGAAAAATGAATAACATTATTTTCAAATAAACTTATTTACATATATATTTATGTATTACGTTATTATCGAACTCGTTATTTATACAAAGCCGTGTTCGCACATTTAAACTTATCGCATAAGTGCGTTCACGGCTAAAGATGTCAACGGATAGTTGGGATCAAACCACTTTACGCTTACTATCTTGATATATTAATATTAATAAAATACTGTATGTACTCGTAAGTCAGATATAAAAGATTTAATGTTGTTGTGCCTCAAAAAAATGTTGTTCTATATTTATTTATGTACAAAGACTTCGGGGAAAAACTAGACTGTTTCGACTGACTTGTTTAAAGTAGGTATAAAATAATAGAAATATACTCTTTTATATATCAAGTATGTAAAAAAGGGTTATACTTCTGTTATGCTGGCTCAAATGTTTTATCGACTGTTTTCTGTTTTTAATCACCTTTCATGTCATGGGTAAATTTGACAGCTTACGAAATTTACATTCCATTAGTTATTAACAAAAAAATAAAGTAGGTATGCAATATTTACTATTTTTTTACCTAAGGTAATCAAACCTCAGGTTAGACCCCTACAGTATTATCTAATACATGTCCTACTAAAACTATAAAGGCGACATGTCAGGGCCTTTATATTTTTTTCGCTGCAGGTAACTTATATATTCCCTGTAAGACGATTATATGGGCGACAAGTCTCATTCATCTATCAGATTATGTGTCAGATCGTAGTTAGTGTATTTAGGTACAAAATAAATCATATAAAGCTTAAGTATTTTTTTATTATAATTATTAACTGTATAAAGAAAAATTAAATGTCAAGTTCATGGATTGAAAAAGCTCAAATACTGCTCCTTTTTAATTGAAATGAAACCAATGCATAGGATACATCAATTTCTTTGTAGATCTTCAAATCTAGAATACAATATCGATTACAGTACTCTTTTCTTTCGAAGCATTTTCTTTGAATAAATATTTCGAAACAAACGACTAAATTCCCTTACCACTGTAATTGTTAGTTATGAAGTGTCAGATAGTCTCTTAACTCCGATTCAGCTAAAACTACGAACTTCTTTTTAGTGCTATGTTCGGTCCTTATATTCTTGGATGTACGGATAATAATATAATCATAAATTATAATAATACAGCATTAATTATAAATGAAATAGCAAATTATTATTTTTAATGAAATAACATGGTAAAGTGTAACTTAAATATCTAATTTGACAAAACTGTTTATTCATTGAACTTAAATTCAAAATTTACAACTATGAACTTAAATTATATCATTTACCTATAACAGCTGAATTATTTACTCATATAATTAAAATATAATATTATGGTCAGTATTTCCCCGTAGTCTTGGCGTTATCTTTTTGTTTTTTAAACACAGTTTAGCTTGTTACTTCTTACCAGATTCTATGCCAAATATTTATATTTAGACCATTATCTAATATGGGTCATTTTCTATAGAAACAGTGTTTATTTCGAATTCCGTTTTCGCAATGACATTTTAAATGGTTTTAAATTTGGGCCATGTGTGACGTATGCAATAGTCAACTATATCATTCAAATTCATATCACTCGCGGCTAGTTGCGAAAACGGATTAGTGCAAACTTTAGCAACGTAACAAATATGTGTGTCAAAATGTATTATTATAATAAATGTGATAACAAATGAGTTTATTATAGCGATGTACAAAAACAGACGAGTATGTGTATTATTTCATTTAATAATATAATTTATTATCCTCTTTTCCACAACAACAACGTATCTTCACACTAGTTCCTTATTAGGGTACACAATGAAAACAGATTGTCTCGTCTTCATGATCCTAACATATTTCTCTTACTTCTTCCACATTCCCTATTATCTTAATGTAGACACACCAGTTGCGAATACTCGCGATGTCACCTTCAGAAAACACCCGACTATTGATCATGCATGATCAGCATGCTATGTCAGTCTTGATCTTATTGGTACTAACATCCCTCCACGTACAAATTGTATTGTTTTGTTAACTTTTCATCTACCATTCTTTCTACACATGCGAATCAACGGAGTAAGCCTTTTCTCATTTTTACACCGACACTTTCTTTCATACTTAATCTCTCTCTCACTTTATCATCATCATCTTCTTTTCGTTTTAGATATTTCATGGGCTAGACTAATTTTAAAGTTAAGTATTGATTTGACACTAGTCAAATCTAGCCATTTGTCAAGAAAATCTCGAAAATGTTATTTCGGAGTAATTGTGTTGTGAAGGAAATATAAAATAGTCTTCGGGATGTATATCTGTAAACGAGTTATTTATTATAAAACAAACTTGAGAGGAAAAAAGCACCAAGCTTAAAATAGAAACTTTATTTACCCTTTCTTATACAGAACTCATCAATTAATAAATAAAATGACAAATGAAAAAAAATGCGGTCTTCTCCTTTATTTCTTGTAACCTACTTGGTATATCATTACTACTATAAAAGTCACTAAAACAAAGTACGATTAGTTAAAAGTAAGAATACAAATTAAAAATCTAAATTACAGATGTGCATTGAAAATTAGGATATTTGTAAGGCTATCATTATTAAATCATATATCAAATATCATTTTTACTACAATGCTTGAAGCGCTCGCATGTAGCTACGCTGACGTAATACGCACGCCAAGCTCAGCGTTCTAGTATTTGCTACATCATCGTAGCACCCGTGCTACGTCGCTAACAGCACGTGTGCAGCACTACACGTGCGTGAAGTCGGACGGGCCGCACCACGCCTCGACGTGCTTCAGCAGAGTGGCCGCATGCTGCGACGAGCGCGCGCTGTGCGCCGTGCGGGACCACGCCTCTCGGTTAGCACAGCGACCTGCAACCAAATAACTCGATTGTAACTTGACTTTCATTTCTGACAGGCAGTCGGTCATCAGAAATTCTGTAGTATCTCTCTAGACGCTCTGTAGAGCGTCAGGGATCGCGGGTTCGAATCCCGCCTATGTCATGGATGTTTATCTTAATTTCTTGAATGTATAAAAAAGAATATATATATTTTCGCTGTCTAGTAACAATACCACAAGTCCTTACGGTACTTACCACAGGGCTAGACTAACGTAGTGTGTAAAAGTGTACAGATATTTCACTCTACACCTGCCGCTTCTTGGCGTCATTTAAAATAAAAACAGGCACTGCCGATAGAAGTGAAAAAAATATCTATCTTTAAATTCTACAGTCTACTTGCCGCGTTAGCTTATATCCGCTTTCCTGTGCTGTGTATAGATGCATATAGACTTTGCTGACATGAACACATAGTATATTTACCGGCCATGGAATTCGCCGCTAAATAATGTTTCACTTGACAAAATTTGCCCAGCTTTATTGACTTATTTATTATGTGAGTACTTCTGGGATCTCTTCTATGAAAATACATAAAATTTATTCAGCTTGTTGGTGTGTTAAAACAAACAAACAATCACTGGCATATTTATAACATTAGTACCTGTTCTTAGGCGTGTAGTACAAATGTCCTATTTATTTTGTAACTTTATCTAAACAACAATAGTTCCATTCATATAGGTCATACGAAAATACATGGGATATGAAAGAGAAAGCGTACCGTTGGTGAACGTCACGAGTCGCTCGCCGAGCGGATAGCCCGTGAGCACGCAGCACTGCTCGTCAGCAGACACGCTCGCGGCGAAGCGCCCGCGCTCGTCCAATGGGAGCGTCTGCAAAACATTAAATATATAAAATGGCTATATGATGAAAATGAAAGTTTTATATTAAACACATCACTAATCTCTATACAACTGGATAGCAGATTGGTGGAAAAAGGGTCAATATGTTATGATTATTTTAAATGTAAGAATATTATAGGTGTACGCAGTTATCTGGGTGTCGTCAATGGCTGCCACAGTATCAGCTACACAGTTATACAATCAGTGAACACACGCAACGTCTGTAAAAGGTTGTGCCACGGCGTAAAGTGACCAAGTACACCATAAATAAATGGTGTCGTCAATGGATCCCACAGTATCAGCTACTCAGTTACAGTGACCACACGCGCACCTGTTCGACGGCCTGGTCCATGGAGACGGCGAGCACCCAGTCGCGCACGTTCTCGAGCGGCTCTCCGCGCACGCTCGCCGCGCCCAGCAGCAGCGGCGCGCGCGCCCAGTCCGTGCAATCTGCTCAGATGTTGATAACATTTACTTTTTTTTTAGACACAGGACATATAGTATGGCCAATAACAGGCTTACCTTATTTAATTAGACATGGTGACAATCATATGGTTCCAATTTTGCGTAGGTATTTATTTAATTTATTTATTTATATATAAACATAATGTCGCTAAAAGTTGGATATCGAACCACCCCATTAATATTTTTATTGCACAAACCTTACCTACATATATTAAAACTTATTATTATTTACATAAGTCCTCTGTGGCAGTCGCCTGTGTATTCAATTCTTTACCACTTTAGAAGTAACATGTATCTGCAAACAAAAATACTAACAAAAACATGTCGACATGACTGTTATGCAGAGATTTCCCAAATGATGATAAAAGAAACTTAATATGATTATTTTATATTTTATAGCAATAATTGTGAATGAATAGGTAGGTAACTATTTTCCAAGAAGGCCGAGCTTCTATTTCTTTCCTATTTTGATATTTTTACAAAAACTCCTGCATTCATAAAAATATCTACGATTCTTAATACCCTAATAAATATTTTATTCAAATAACATGTTTAAATATAGCATCAATGTCCTAATCCGTAAAGAATCCTAACTCCAAACCGGTGGACTGTCTACTTAAATAAGGTAGCGGATGAAAGTGGCTCGTGACCGTGACTTATAGCGTTCTATGGGGAAGCCCCATATCCAGCAATGGAATGGGTTCTTCGGCTGATGATGATGATGATAAAAAATATCATGCATATAGTAGTAGGTAATTAGGAATCACCAAAGTCCGTGTAATCGAGCATGTTCGCGCTGTCCTCGTCGGCCGCTTCCAGCAAGTCGAGGCAGTGGTTGAGAAACACGAATGCCTCGCGCGCGCCGCCAGCGCCCTCACCGCGCAGTGTGGCGCCGCACACGTACAATGCTGCGTACACACACATACTGATCCATACTAATATTATAAATGCGAAAGTGTGTTTGTTTGTTTGTTTATTTGTCCTTCTTTCACATCAAATCGGATCAACGGATCGATGTGATATTTAGGAACGGAAATGGTTGAAGGATTGAAGAGTGTCATCTGCTCAAAATATGTACCTACAAATATTTTTTTCTACCACGCAAGCGAAGCGGCGGTTAACAGCTTGTATACAGATAAATAAGCGTGTATAGATAGTAGTGACCGTAGTGTGTGTTATACTGTTATAATAAAATGATTGGCATTGCATTGATAATTTTCTACTTATGTAAATGTTTTCAGTTAATCCATTTTTAACCTCTTAAAATCATTCATGACCATCGTCAAAAAAATCAATTACAATAAATATCAGCTTATAGCAATATATTTACTGGCAAGACGACAAGAAATAGATAGGGATTTAACCATCATTAAATCAGGACTATTTGAGAATATTCTTAAAATGAAAAAAATACATTTAAATGATAACGAACCAATATCAGCAACAATGATGTCGGCATACCGCGGCAAAGCCCGAGCGGCCTTCGATGCCACCTGCGGCACGTGCAGTGCCATCAGCAGGGTAAGAGCCTGGAATTATACCACTATTTGAATAATAAAAATCGTTATAATAACTTTACGATCAACTCAGGAACATAACTACTGTAAAGCATTTAAAAAAAATTAAGAAACTGCGATCAAAATCCAAAGTTATTAAGACGCATTATAACGCATTAGGAAGATTTAGAAAGCAAAGCGAGTGTGAAAGGATCGTGGTATTTGACACTCTGTACTCTCTGGAGTGAAGATTTGTGTAATATTGTTGTGGAAATCGCGAGAATATGAACTCCAGTAAGAATAACGTCACATATAACTCCATAAATTAAAAATTAAAAAAACCCAATACAATAACAAAAGCTGACACTCTACAAAGTACTGGTCGGCTTTTGACGATATAGAGTTATTGCTAGAAACCACCGCAAGGATCGGGCGGGGAAATGAAAAAATCGCAACGAAATCGGTCCATCCGTTAGATACCTACGATGCCAAAGAAAGGCACACACACAAACACTTCGACGTCAAACATATAATACAACATTTTTTGCATCGGGGATTAAAAATAAGCATGTGTATCCAAGTAAACACGTCACGTTATACAACCTGTAGCGCTTTCTGCTCGGTGCCAAGCGCCAACAGGACGAGCGCGGTGTCCGACAGTGTCCGGAACGACCTCGTCGCGATTAAAGCCAGTACAAGTTTCTCGGCGGAGAGCGAACACTTGAGAAATATAAGCCCGTCTAAATCACGTCACGTGTTGCATCCCGTAGCGTTCTCTCGCCGGGGCCGAGAGCCAACAGGACGGTCGCGGTGTCCGACAGTGTCCGGAATGACAGCTATGAGGTGAAGATCAGCACAATCATATCGGCAGAGAGCGAACGCATGTCTAAAACACGTCACGTAGTATAACCTGTAGTGTTCTCTCCTCGGCGCCGAGCGCCAACAGGACGGTCGCGGTGTCCGACAGTGTCCGGAACGACCTCGGCGCGGTGGACGCCCGCACGAGCGTCTCAGAGGCGAGCGCGCGTGCGAGCGCCGCGTCCGCGCCCGGCCCTGCCCCCAGCACTACGTACTGCCGCAGCGTGTCCAGCGCGACCGACAGCGTCTCGGGCGCGTCCTCACTTTCCACGTCGATGCCTTCTGTACGCTACAACAAAAAGATATCGATAATATACAACCAAATAAGAATAAATACAATATATTTGAATAATGTGATCTTAACAGTTGATTGCAAGATCATTTTTCTCGTTCACATTCAACTCAATTATGCTCAACAAATTTATGTTACATCCTTCTCGTTATTTGTAATTTTCACTTGTAATTTGTAAAGATCGTCAATTTTAAAATTTTACGAATATATATAATGTTAAGGCAGTGCATAATTGCCTTTGTTTAATTAAATTATTTCATTATGATAAGGTTTCAGTACACGACGGCGCTGACCTCTTCCTAGTCTTACCCAAATTTTGTGAAAACATTACCTCTCAGCTAGTTATCTAGAACTCAGTTTTATTTTTTTTCATAATGTCGATGCGTACCGGGTGCGTCTTGTAGAGATGCGCGACGTACCGCAGCGCGTAGTGCGGCCCCCGTTCTGCTGCGTGCGCGAGGCAGCGCTGCCACTGGCCGCTACGTGCAAGCTGCTCCAGCGCCGCCACCTCGCCGGACTGAGTCTCCTGCTCTTCTGGACTGGCCACCTCCTCCTCTTCGTACACGCCTGGTGCGCCTGCGTTATTACCATCATCAGCATTTGACGACCGGCTGGCGCAGTGTGCGATAAATGTGCAAGTGTATAAACTGTAATTTGTTGCTGATTGACACATCATTTTAACTGCCCAAATACCCACGTAAAATGCTATGGCTGATTCTGACAAAGGTGGAGAACCTTTCTATATCAGAACAGGGATCAAAAAAGGCAGAAGAAGGAAAGAAAAAAATGGATTCACGAAAGAGCGCGCTTCGGAAAAATTATGATGGAACCCGAACATCCATTGTCTGCATATTATAAGCACCGCTAATCTTAACACTTAAGATTAAAAATGTAAGATCGGTTTTAACTGCGTAGACGCACAAACGCGACTGATTAATATCAGCAGCAGGATGCATTTATGGATCCTTTTTTTATAGTATGAGTGGGCAAAGAAACGGTCGTAGCCATTTTCCATAGACATCCGCATAGCCATGCATTGTCCTCCTTCCTCCTCCCTCCACGGACCATCCTTCTGGACATGGTTCTCGTTTAGCGAAGTTCAAATCCATCTTTCTACATGGCATTGTACGAATATCATCTTTCCAACTGAGATTGTTTTTTTTTAGTTTATGTTATAGTTTAATATCAACATTTACCCGCGCCTTCTTCTTCTTCCGCGTCCTCCAATAGGGCTGCTCGAAGTTGTTCTCCTACATCAGCTTGACCAATTGCAGCAAAACTAGATGGAGAAAACATATCTTTATATTTTGTTAATAATAAAAGTTACTATTGGTTAGTATTTTTCAACCTATTAAGTACCTACTGTAAGTCATTACTTTTTTAACCTCCGCCGGGTATTCTTTAATTGAAGTCACAGTGTACGGAAACACGAATATGACTTTTCTTAGTTACTTGTTGTTCCGGCCGTTTCCGCAACTCAACTATTTGCGCCTATTTTGCGTGTGAGTGGGCTTTTTCACACTTGATTGACAATCCAGCTCCTTCAGGAAGTCCAACAGTTTCTTTTCGTTCTTTAGTTGTAGCTTCTGGAGTTGCAGTACGGTTAACAATATATTGTATTCACCAATAGGACGTCATCGACCTCAAGTACACCAGTGGCTAGAATACTCACAGAACCTCTTAAGCAATAGGCTTAGGCAATAGGCTACCCGACGTACCTATGCGCTCAGCGCTCGCACCGCCTCTAGACCACGAGCCAATGTACTACTGTGCTGATGTGACGTAATCGAAGCTAGGTGACAGCGTCGCCAACGCGCCCGCACGCGTCACAACCGCTAGCTTTCGCACACCCCGACCCAATGTATTAGAGCGCCAATATGACGTCATCGAAGCCAGATAGTAACTTATACGCACGTGTCAGCGAGCAGCGCCGCGGCGGATGCGCGCGCGGCGCCCCTCAGTCGATCACGCGCGAGGCGCGCTG